>JAEPRC010000590.1:0-28277 GCA_016758945.1 Mucor plumbeus
TTAGTTGGACAACTATAAACCTGGTGCTCATTTAATAGTTATTACTGCATTGGCAATATTCTATTTTATTCTTTCTTTTATTACATTTCTAACTACATCATAAGTTACTACCACTTCCTTTGTAACAGTATAAAATATTGTCGTGTGCAGAGATATATGTTTAGCTGTAGATTTATTAAATATATACAAAAGAATATTTATGAGATAAAAGATGATCTTTATTGATTATACATTTCATTTGATATTTATACTAATTAACTTGTTACACAAAAGTCAGAGTGTACCTGACAATATCAATTCATATAACAATAATAAAGATCAGTTTTTAGCTCATAAATATTCTTTTGTATATATTTAATAAATCTACAGCTAAACATATATCTCAGCACACGACAATTATCTTAAGTCAATGTAAAATAATAAAGATCATCTTTTATCTCAGA
Organism: Mucor plumbeus; assembly: GCA_016758945.1. Taxonomy (NCBI): domain Eukaryota; kingdom Fungi; phylum Mucoromycota; class Mucoromycetes; order Mucorales; family Mucoraceae; genus Mucor; species Mucor plumbeus. Next base: position 444 of record JAEPRC010000590.1, read on the forward strand.
TTCTATATTTCGTATAACTTTATCTTAATCTACTAAAATATATACATCTCTGCAAACGACACTTTTTTGATATATTGGCCAAACCAATTATACCTTTAAAAACTACATTTTTTATCATTTTTGCAGTTTAACTAGTATTAACGGGATGAAAAAGTAGGAATGTAGTGAAAGAATTGAAAATGAATAGAATATTGCCAATGCAGTAATATCTATTAAATGAGCACCAGGTTTTAAGTTGTCCGACTAAAGTAAATGTTTCATATAATTTATATTAAACGAAATGAATAAAAAAAAAAAATAGAAAAAGGTACAATGAAGTATATATTATAATAGGTCAAGAGATCTTGTTGTATATAGCAAATATAAAGTTAAATATAAAATGTTAATAAGATAAAATGTAAGATGAAAATAAGATGAGATATAAGATGATCTTTATTAGTTTAGTTATTATTTTATGTTATTTATACTAGTTAAATTTTTGTTAAAAGGTCCTTGGTAAAATGGACAAAGAATGAAATAAAATGGGATGCGTATATTATCATCTATGTAAGATAAGAAAAAGTTAACTCTATATGGGTTAAATGTGTTGTTGTTTTTGAATATAAACTTTTGTAATTATTTACGATGAAAGATAAAGATACTTATTATGCTTGATTTATTCTTGAGTCCGCATAAATTAGTTTGACCGGAGGATTTGTCTGTTTCAGGAATAATTTGAGATTTGATATAAGCTTGGATGTAATTTGAGAATATAATATTGAATGGCAGTTTAAAACAGCTTGTAAATATTTGATTTTAATAAAGATGTTTTATTAAAAAAAAAAAGGATTAGCAAAAAGAGAGTTACGACAAGAATGAGGCGTAACATCATCTATAGTTTCATATTATTTTACTTGCATAAATAATTAGTTCATTGTATCTTATACTATTTCTATCTCTTTTTCTTTTGTGCATTCGTCTAAAACATATAAATTAGACGGACGACTATCAGAACCTAATGCTCATTGAATATATACTATTACATAGGTAAAAATCCTTTTTATCTTACTTTTATTATTTCATTGTTTTCATTTCATCTCATTACTGCCATCTTGTTTGTAACATTGCAGAAAAAAAAGGGAGAGGGCAGGTTCAAGGTTTGGTCGCTAAAAAAGATAGTTTTTTTTTTACTCCAGATTTGGACAGTTTTAAAATGTAATAAAGGGATTAATCTAAGAAATCGTTGTTTTCATGGCTTTTTCAAGACATTGATTGCCAATTAAAGCCTGTATAGAACAGAATACAATTTTTCATTATTTTAGCAATGGTTTATTTAATTGAACTTGTTCTGTAGCTTTAGATGTTTTGGAACTGCAGCGTGTGCATGTTTTGATTTTGACTACGGTCCAAAAATTTCATACGTGCACACATACAAGAACTCTACATTTTCTCAATAAATACATGCATCTTAAATTAATAACCATGTATAGATATATTATTCAAGAAACCGCATCATCATTTGTAGTTGTAGTGATTTAAACAATAACAACGTTACTGTTAGATATTGCATAACTTCTGATTTAAAGCGAAATGCTACTTAATTTCGTATTTTTACCATCAATATAAAGCAATCGCTTCTTAATTAATTAATTTTAATAGGAAATATAAAACCTCAAATGAAAGAATATGGATATTAAATATAAATGTGTAGACAATCAAGTATAATGAAACATATAAAATAATATTTGATAAAAACAGCGAAAATTAAACGTATATATTTCTATTCATCTAAAATTCTTTTTTCTTCTCATCATAACTAAGGCCGCCAGGTCCAATAGATACCAATAGTAACAAACCACCCATAATACTCAAGCATTGAAAAAAGTCATAACGTAAGAAGTCTCGCTTATAGTTGGAATGACTTGTGGACCACCAATTATTAACCAACATGTTAATGATACAGAGCAAAGAGACCAAAAATGTAGCAGACCATTTGGCTCTAAAACCTACAACTACCATACCACACGCAGCTAATCCAACAAAAGAGACTGCCGCACGCAAATAATTCCATTCGCCATTCAAGATAAATCCTAAAAATAACAATACCAATAACACACGACCTGCAAGTTGAAAGTATTTATCTCTTTCACTAACTGTTAATTGTGGAAGTGACGCAAACATGCTACTCTGCTTGTTTCTTGATTTCTTTCTCAAAATTGATTCAGACATGCATAATAAAAGTCCACCGGTTACTGACAAATTACGTAAAAAGAACATCTAATTTAATGCTTTAATTAGCCTGAATAATAATTGTGTGTTGAATTCAGCTTACTAAATCAAATACGAGGCCATATGCAATTGCTTGACCAGTGATAACTGTAGCTAGAACAGCTACTGATGGACCTACTTGACGCTTTAAAATGATACAAGAAGAAAACAATAGCATAGACTATATATTTCAAGTATATCAGAAAACCCCATCTCATTATATATTCTGTTTTACATTATTTACCATTGCATTAAACCCCAAGAATATAGAAGCTGTACCAACAGGAAAATGGCGAACTTTCTCCAGATATTGAATTTGATCCGACCATTGATATATGATACGTAAAGCATCTTCGTAAAATGTTGCTACTACTAAAAATCGACTTACAGCGGGTAAATGCGGCTTAATGGGCGAGCCTAATAATCCTAGTAAATGCTCAGCTCTTTCGCTTGTAGATCTCACTGTTGTATTGATCCCCATGTTGTTTTTGATTTTAATTTTTATGAAAAACAAAAAAAAGAAAAAAGAAACGAAAAGCAAGTTTCAAAACTGTGTTTAACTTTTATGTTATATGTAATGTTTTTGTTATATTTATCATTATTTCTTTATCAACTATTCCATGAATTTTTTACAGCTGTTTGCAAGAAGCATGATCAGTAATATCGGAATATGAATTGCATTCCAGATGATAATATTTGACAACAACAACATACCGAAGAGGTTTCAATATTGCAATACATGGATGCTAAGGCAATTGTTGTATATATTACTGTATTTAATACATCCCCCCCTTAATTTTGTCATTAACTAAAATTAATTTTTATTAATAATTTATCAAATGAAGATGTCAATTATATTTTTCATATTTTGGTTAGATAAAAATTATAATCCAAATATTGCGTAAGTATTTTTTTAAAAAAAAAAAAAAACTTCAGGGTCCAAATTGCAAAAATATTTTATAGTTATATAGGTAGTAGCAATTTCTATAAAAGACAATGTCTGCTTATAATTTTTGCTTCTATTGAATTACTGATGATGATGATGGTTGTAAAATCCGTCTAAATTTACAAAAATGATATGTAGTTTATACGCCATTGTACAAACGTCTGAAATATTTAGAGCAATAAAAACCACAGATGTGTAATTTATATTCTATAGAAATTTATGAAGATTTTTTTCTATGATATTATTTATTAAATGATAATCAAAAAAAAAAACCCCCCCTTTTAAAGTTGTAAATACACATTGCAAAATTAGTTGTGTTTCGAGCGGTGATTTAAATTCGAAATCGCACTGAGATCAGCCTTCAAACTTAGTTTAAAGGATTGTTTTGGGTATTCAAAGCAAGATATTTATTCATAGGTAATGGAATCACAAAGAATAATATATTAAATACATTATCTAACTTTCTATTTTATACAAATGAACAGTATATTCAAGTTACATCAGTATGCAAGATACATTTTGAGAAAACCCCGAAAGGCCATTTCTTCCAGATTTTTACAAGTTTATAGCTTAATTCAAACATCTTAAATGGTGTTGTATACTATATTTTTAAGTACTGTTATATAAGGGCTAATACTTTTGTATGTATAAACTACCGTTGTAAAACCTCTTAAATTACTATACTATTAGTATACTGAGTTATCAAATATTGCGACAAATGCCTAAAAAAAAACGCATGTTTCTTTATAATCAAATGCTTCAATTGCGGATTTATAGTATCCTTTAATAATTACATCTTTTAAAGAGGTAATCGCCAATGCATATTGACCATTGGGTTCATAGTTTCAGGGCTTACAAAACTGTCAATATAACATTAATGATTTTGCAATTTTAATACAATCAGATATTATGAGTAATCTTTGCACATTCTTTCCATATTGGCTTTTTGGATTTAATGATGGTAGATGGCCGATGTATTCAATCAGATTTCCGCCTCTCTCCGTTTTTTTTTTGTTTAATAATGAGTCACAATAGGCCAATAAAAAAGAGTTGACATGTAGCAACTTTTATATATAAAACAAAAACCTTTACCATGAATCTTTTCTCTTTTTTCATTTTAAAATTAAATTAAAAAAATGGCCCCTACAAAGAAAGTTGGTATCCTCGGTGCTACTGGTACTGTTGGTCAAAGATTTATTCTTTTATTAGCTGATCATCCTATTTTTGCCATTCATGCTCTCGGTGCTTCTTCTCGTTCTGCCGGTAAGGCTTATAAGGATGCTGTTCGTTGGAAGCAAGCTCGTCCTATTCCCGAGAATGTTGCTCAAATCACTGTAAAGTCTTGTGATGCTGAGCTTTTCAAAGATTGTGATGTTGTTTTCTCTGGCCTTGATGCCGATATTGCTGGTGATATTGGTAAAGTTTAATTTTTACTTTACTTGTGTAGTGAACTTTAAATTGACAGCTTTATTATATAGAAATGGCCATGTTGAAGCAAAATATTGCCGTTTTCTCCAATGCAAAGAATTATCGTCGTGATCCTAGTGTCCCATTGATTGTTCCCACTGTCAATTCCGATCATTTCGATTTGATTGCTCATCAACGTAAACTCAACAACCTTAGCAAGGGTTTCTTGATCACCAATGCCAATTGTTCAACCACTGGTTTGGTTGTTCCCTTGAAGGCTTTGCAAGATGCTTTTGGACCCATGAGTCATATCATTGTCAATACTCAACAAGCCATTAGTGGTGCTGGTTATCCTGGTGTACCCAGTTTGGATATTTTAGATAATGTCGTTCCTCATATTGGTGGAGAAGAAGAAAAGATGGAATGGGAAGTTGGTAAAATTTTGGGTGATTTAGCTGCTGATAAAGAATCTTTGATTCATTTGCCCGAGACTATTGTTTCTGCTACTTGTACTCGTGTGCCTGTTTTGGATGGTCATCTTGAATCTGTTTCTGTCAAGTTTGCAAACGGTGCTCCCTCTGTTGAACAAGTATATGAAGTTCTTGAAAAGTATACCTCTGATGCTGAAAAGATGGGTTGTCATTCTTCTCCTCAAAAGCCTATTGTTGTTACTTATGATGCTGATAGACCTCAACCTCGTCTTGATCGTGAAAACTTGAAGGGTCAAGCTGTTACTGTTGGTCGTGTCCGTAAATGTCCCGTTTTGGACATCAAATTTGTTCTTTTGGTTCATAACACTGTTCTCGGTGCTGCTGGTTCATCTGTGCTTAATGCTGAAATCGCTGTTGCCAAGGGTTTGATCTAAAGCTATTCATATTGTATATTTTCTTAGAAATTGAAATAAAGCATCATAACTGTATATTATCTTTTGGTTTTTTTTTTTTTTTTTTTTTTTAAAAATAATGGATCTTGTCAATTTAAATATAGAGCTATTCCTTTTTTTCAATATTAAAGCACATCCATCCCGATGTAAAATTTTGTTTTATGAGTAGGATATAAGAAGAAAAATAGAAAGATTTATGCGAGGGTATCTATTATGAAAAATGTGTAGATTTGATTAGCATAAACGCCTGCATGTTTAAGAAAGAAAACCCCTGAAAAATTTCAATATTATGGATTTTTCAATGGCATTATTCCAATTTTAGAATTCTCGGATGTCCAGTAACGTGGTTGTCAATCTTTAGCTATAATTTACAAATGCACAATATAAACCTAGAATATGCAAAAAAGCCAAAACAAACAAATAGAGATGCTACAGTTCAAAGAAGGGGAAGATAGAGCCACTATGAAAGATGAATTTAATAAAATATTAATATATAAATGTATGACAAAATGAGAATTGGATGCTGAGAATGTATACGGAATAGGTATACGTCAAGTGCTATAGAATAGATTTGAATGTAATGTAAATGTTAAGGTGTTGGTATGATAAGAGGTTTCTTTTTCGATGATTTTCTGCCTTTTTTTTTTTTTTTTTTTGTGTTTTGGTATATGGTTTCATTTTTGTGTTGTTGTACTTGATTCTATTCGCCGAGTATAAACATGTAAAAAGGTACATGACCAAGGTAGTCTTCAATGCATTGAATTTCTATATTAACATGTTAGTAATTATATAAAGCTTGCAAGATTATATATACTCACTCCATGTTTGAACAATACTATTAAAATGTGGCATGAATTCTCGTTGAGGCACATACAAATTAAATTCCAAATCTGCAAACACAGCAAACTCATGGCTTCGAACGTCTCTAGAGGTAACGTACAGCTCTGCTGAAATTGCCTAAATATATGTATGGTGAGCTGATAATCTACAATTGCATTTATATAAAAAAATACCTCGAGTAAAGTATCAAATTTAAGTCCCTTGGGCTCATTGACTTTCGTAGCCAAGAACAGACAGCAGGCTATTATTGTAAATGCTTAAATACTGTTTTTCTTAAATATTCTATTTACTTACCAGCCAATAATTTGCGATTTTGTTTGGTAACAATTTGCTTTTGAATCAGCTTCTCAAAATAAACAAAAGCATGAGCGATACTTGATATCTCCAAATCGACCTGTTTTCCAACAGAAAGCAAACGATTTTTGATTGATTTGATCTTCGTGAATGATAATTGAATATCTGGATGAGATTGATTAAAGAGATCGTTTAATTTTTGTTTATTCAAGGGAGATGATTTTGTGATGATAGTACCAGGACTCTATATAATATAAACATAGTTTATGTTTATATTTAATTTGTTTTATTGTAAATATCTGCTAAAATACCTGAGGCATAATGTTGGCAGCTTGCTGTGGACGTAAATCATCGTTTATGTAAAATGGATCGTATACTAATTTTTGTAAACGAGGTAATACTTCGCTAGTATTACTGTCTTCTGCTGCTTCCTCGTCTTCATCTTCACTGGCATGAGTTAGGAAATGACCATAAGATATCGCTTTTCTGTGTTTCATATTCATATTTGATAAATGTTGGTGAAAATAACTGGGGTAATGCCGATGATAATAATGCAAATCAGACTTTCTTCTTGGTTGCCTAATGATTTCTTTATAATAACGAAATACAGACATAAAGCTCATGGATGCAGGTGTTTCAGACTATGTATATATATATATATAACTAAGTTAGTGTGAAATTTAGGATTTATAAATCCAAGTAAGTACTCCCCATACATTGCTTGTTAAATGATCTGATCTTCTTTTAATCTTCTCGGATGCAATAGGACGTTGACTATCTTCCCTTGTTAATTTATGTTGTACAACTTCTGACGAAGAAGTGTTGCTATCACTGCTCGATAATCGACGATGGTAAAAGTTGTCAGATGTTGATGCTCTTCGAAATCTTCTTCTTTCAACAGGCGTAAAATTTCTTGTTGTATTAATAGTTAATGAAATTGGCATATTTTCTTCCAAGGTAGAATTAGAGTCTGATAATTCCAATGGATAACTTCTTATTTGCGGCAGTGTTTGCTGTGCTGAAAGTGGTGGAGGTGGTGTTGATACAACCGATAAAGTACCATAGCGAGTGAAATTAGTATAGTTTGTGTCATTATCAGAATAATTTGAAGTGGTAGGTGATGTCTGTAGGAGGCTTTTTGGTTGTTCATTTTCATTTCCCAATGTGATATTTGTAAGAAATGATAGTGCAGCTTGTCTTGAATTATTCCGTTTTGATGTTGTTCGCTTTTTAGCTGTTCCCATACGCGTTTTTACAAGATATAAAAAGGGGGAGAGAAGGAAAGAAAATGCAAAATACAATGAGGGCAAACTTTACCTGCTCTTTTTGTTTATGACGTAAAATTAAAAGACCATAGTTTTGGACACAAAAACGTGAGCAAAAAATATCAAGGTAAACATTATTGTTTAGAAAAAAGTAATAAAATGTTACATGAAATAATATTCTCACAATACAATACCACTAATAAACATAACGCCTTTTTCTGAAAAGAGATGGTAGTTGTACAAAGAAACGAGAAATTGTGTTTGTGCAGCTATTTTGACAATATTTAAAAATATTTAAAAATATTTAAAAATGTTTATAAATTAAATATCGTATTTTTTATTGTATTCAAGCTTTTTTTTTTCTGATTCTCAAAAGTGCTTTTAATATAATATCAGTGAGTATCATAAGCGGCATTGGAATCCCAAAAATACTAATGCAAAAATCTGTAGGCTGCATTATGTCAAAAACAATGATGAAACGTAAAAATAGCATCAAAACACCAAACAACATGTATTGGAAAGGTAAAAAGTATCTTAATTAATCTTACGCATCAGTACACTAATGGAATACCAAGGCTTCTCTTCATGCAAGCATGCTTAGTATTTCTTCATTCCATGCATAGAGGAGACCATAGAAAGTAAAGGGCGACATTCTAATGCTTTCAAAAACCTTTACTTTTGACTTTATATGGTCTCACATATACGTCTGGAAAATGAATCTTTATCAAATGGGCTTTGCTTTCTTAATTTTGTAAAAATATCATTTGAATTGTGCGATCAACAGTGAATTCTGCATTTCTCTCAGGTTTTATCATCATTACGTTTCTTTAATTCTTTTTTTTTTTTTTTTTTTTTTTTTTTTTTTTTTCATCCCACAGTTTCATTTTTATCCCATTTTTTTATATTTTTTTTTCTACTTCATTTGATGAAAGAAGGCATACATTTAAAGGATTTTTTTTTTGAGAACCTCAGTTAAGAAAAAAAAAACAATTGTTTTGGATTATAAGATTGAAAAACGTGTTTAAATAGTAATTGTATTTTTTTTTATTCAATTAATGAGAATATTTTATGCATTTACATGTAATATTCATGATCAAGTAGGATAAGTTTATTGTATTTTTTCGTTTAACTTAAATACACATACACACACACACACATATATATATATAGTAAATTCTTCTTGGCTTAAAACGAATTTAATTCACAATGATACTAACAGGAACAACTACGAGAAAGTAAGAGTCTATCCGTTTTTAAAAGGAAAAATGCTATACAAGTAACCTCATAGATAGGCCCTGAAATTACTATACCTCAGCACGAGCATAGCAGCACATTCTGGACAACAGATGATGTGGAAGCACCCCTCGTAAGAGATAAAAGTCTACTTTTAAACAGACTTACTTGGATACAACCCAACCGGCACTCTCCACACAGGGAAAATTATGAAAGGATACAGTTGATCTAAAATTCAAGTTGATGTACCAGTAAAAAAGTAAATGGTTTTCAGGTGATAAAAAATATACTGGTCATAAATCATAATAGCTATTTGATTTTGTACCTTGGGTCTTGGGTTGCAATAAGAGAAGGCGAGAAAACGAAGCTGATGGGGATAAGATGAGTATTTGACTTCTTAATATACCCCCCCCCCATCTCTCTCTTCCACTTTCTCTCTTTTGGTAAAAATTGGCAAAAAGTTGGCACAATAATCCTACTGGAGAAAATGTATTGTTTTTTTTAAACATTCCTTTGAGCTACCGTTTACCTTATGCATCGAAAATAACATCATTGGGTTATGAATGAAATTTAACACAAATCTATATATTTTTTATTTCATGACCTTTCTCTTCTTTCTTGTAAATTGGCCTTTTACATTTTTATCTTTACTTTTCTTAAGGGGGTTTACCCCCCCCTTTTTTTTAAAAAAAAAACTGAAATTTGACCAAAAAAAGTAACTTTTAATAAAGATTGGGCATTTCTGGATACAGTCTGATTCTGTATGATAGTTTAACATTTCTATAATATCCATGTGATAATGTAGGCCGGCCTTAAATACAGACAAAACATAGTGTTTGAATAGCCTATCTTTTTGAGGTATTTATGCCTTGTTGCCCAAACGAAACATGATCTAATTCATGCAGTGATCCAACTTTATATCGTATTCCAAAATAAACAATATGATCATAATATAGATATGCCATAGCTTGTAGAAATGGAAAGAGTCATTTGAGTTCGCAGGCCATTTCAGTAGTGATTATTGTAGTTGAAATGCTATCCAAAGCAACAAAAAGCGGGCAGATTTTGAATTACAACAGTGAATGCAAAATTGAGAACAGCGCATTGATAAAGATTAAAAAAACCTATTAAATAGACTCGGTTTTTTTTCAAAATAATTCATTACAATAAATAAACTTTGAAAACACTTGTTTGTCGAATATTAATTGTTAAAAAGGAAGAGAAGGGGTTGCTACAGAAGAAGACATTTCGATTTTGAGCCCATCATACAAAATAATTTCAAATGGGTTTATTTTGGCTTTAAATTAGCACCGCTTAATATCTGGCTAGATAAAAGCTATAATTAGTATACATATCTTACTATTCTATTTTCTTGTCAATATCAAAATGATAATAATTTACTTTCATAAGAGTTATTTAAGCTTTGAAGCACCATTTTGCAGTAGTAGTAGTGGTATTAGTAATAGTAAAATCGAATTCCAGGACCGATTTTCGCTTCTGATTTTTACAATCAAAAAAATGTCAATTTGGGAAAAAATTATCACTTTTTTGATTATTTCTCCAAAAACCATTATGTAAATCTTTAAAGCTGAATGAAAGTTGCAAATAGATTTTTAAATTTTACATCGAATCGTAACATTAGCTCAATTTTTTGACACCAAAAAAATTGCACAATTTTGAAAAGAGAAAAATTAGTTTTTGTTACAAATTTCTAGTTTATGAATAAATAAGAGCCAAAAAAATGCTTTTATATGAATTACCAAAAAAAAAAAAAAAAAAAAAAATTCGGCTATTTTTGACTTAAAAAAGGTGAAGTAATAAATCCCATTTTCTGGGTCGAAACGATGATTTATTGAAATCATCCAATTTTTACTTATAGATCTAAGGGTCGAGAGGTCGATGTTGAACATATTTTTATGATCCAAAAAAAAAAATGAAATAAAAATACAGAAAAAAGATATCTGATCCAAAAAATGGTTTTAACCTAATTTGAGCTTCAGATATGTGCAAAAAGTGCGTAAAACAATTCTTTAAACATGCTGTGTTTTTGATGATTTCGGTATATTTATGCGTATTTGAAGATATATAGCATATAATGTAATTGTATATGCATGTGCTAATTTATTTATTTAATTAACAAGTAATAAATAATGTTGATATTTTTACTTATTTTGCATTAAAATTCGTATTTTTGCTGTAACACAGTATTTTGTGTTTCAATTTGAAGGAAATTGCGGTAACTTCTGGTATAATTTTATCGTAAATTATCCTTTGACAAGCAGAAAACTGTATATATTGGTTTCAAATTTGTATAAATATAGCATCATGGATTATCCTAAAATGTACTCATGTCCGTTATAATAGTCAAGATAACCAAATAATTTAATCATAAAAACTATATGTGCAAATTATAATCTATATACATATATTATTGTATTGTTGCTCTTTCAGCAAACCCAATGCGTTTATTTTCATTATCATAAACAGACACATATTGCTGAAGGAATCCATAACCGAGAATAGCATCGACAAAGGATGGACTATCTTGAAGATAGGTGTAGCAGCTTTCAGATGAGTAAGAAAGCTATGTTTTCGAGAATGATTTAATCAATATGTTTGCGTTAATCAACAAATAAAAAAGACTTACAAGGCCACTTGTAATAACATAATTTTCGGGGGTAATGGTGAGCGTAACATTATTCATGGTTATCGAAATATTGGGTAAATTTGGAGAATGACAAGGAACGATATATTGGCCTGAAAAGTCTCTACGAAGCCCTTCGACCCCATCGAATACATGGCTGATGATTTCCCTTGGTAAGAATACAAGCGTAGACCCTGCATGAAAGTATTAATTAATATTGTAATGCCTAATTCATTAGTTTCATAAATACCTGTATCGACCATGGCGGCTATTTTCTTTTCGTATGTTGCTGTGTAATCTCCAACTGAAATGGAATCAATGTCAATTGCCCAGTAATCCTTTTTGATCATTTTTAGAATATCAATATGCGATAAATAAGTAACACTCACCTTGAATTCTTCTTTTTCTGTTGTAGGAGCGTAACTGATATCGCCTACAATATGTCTATCTTCAACTGAACCAGATGGAAAGACTTTAGTACAAGCATAATATTGAAATTCTGCAAGAAACAAAAAAAAGCTTACCACCGCCAAATACAATTTCACCATTAATCCGATTTTGTTCACTTACACGATCTATTGGTTGAAAGTATACTGAGAATACATTATTGTCAATGATGCCTTCCTCAAACATGGTAGTAACAAAAGTTGGGATCACTTTTTGTTCAGGATTATTGTAAACGCTCAATTTATCTGGTCCTAGAGCAAAAATACCATCTATTTCAACATGTTTAATATTTGATCAGGATATGAGAGTTAAATGTTCTTACCAGCACCATTTATGGTTAAATCACCATCATTGTAATCAGATACTGCAAAATTCTATTTATGTTTGGTCAAAATAATAATATAGCATCTTGCGAATGAAAAATACCTACTACTTGAGGCACAGAAACACCGTTAATTGTCATTGTATCTTTTGCATAATATCCTCTTGAAAACCCTTCTCCATATCGAATACTAAAAAGCATTTTATCTGTATTAAAAGTTGAGGAATTTGAAGGAACTAAAGAATGTTTTGGGTAACCACAATATCGACCACAAGCTTGAATAGGTACCCAAGTACTTGACGAGCCTGTGTCTAATAGCAATGTAAATAGCTGTGGAGGAGTACCTGTATATTTATTTTAATTCAAGTAATGCGAGTAAAAAAAGAATAAAAGAAATATACCAATACTAATATCTATAAGATACGCTAAATCAATATTTTCTAATGGTACACTGACAATTGTACCCAATTTCTTTCTTCCCGATGCAGCAGCTTTTAAGCTTTTACGACCTACAGCTGTAAAAGGAATTGATACAAGTTTTGAAGCATATGCAGCTGCAATTGCGGTTGAAATAAGAAATATAATTGATTTCATGTTGACAAAGAAAGAAAGAAAGAAAAAAAAGGTTCAAATGTTGTTATTTTATATGTGTCCTTTACTCGAGAATGTTCAAACATCTCGAAATTAATATATAAAAAGGTTCAGTTTAAAAATCCACCGCAAATAAAAAACATTTCGCAATTCATCGTTTAAAATTATGATAAAATAATCTAATAATACTGATATACACACCAAAAAAAAAAAAAAAAAAAAAAAAAAGATCAAAAAACTAACCTCACATACACATTTGAGAGAAAAAAAAAAGGGTTCTTTGTGTATTACTATGTTTTGATTTTTTGAATTTCTACACTATACTATCATATAATCCAAATATGCAAATATAAAAAAAAGAGGTAGTAGAAGATTATACAATTTACTCCTTTCTGGGCTTCTTGGACTTTCTGACACCACGGAACTTCTTCTCACGGTTCTTCTTTTCCTTACGTTGCTTACGACCACCCTTGGGAGCTTCAGCAAGACCAATACGAACAAGACGATGCTTGGGTTCAAACTTCTTTAAAGATTCAACATTATCGTAAATCAAAGCAAAGCCAGTGGTCTTTCCACCACCAAAGTGAGTCTTGAAACCAAAGACAGAGACAACATCCTTATCGGCCTTGTACATCTTACCAATCTTGGAACGAAGTTCATCCTTGGAAACGTTGGCGAGTCCAGGGTGGATAACATCAACGACCATTTGCTTACGTTGGAGCAAACGGTTAGTAAGGAACTTGCGAGTTCTGATAGTGACAGCAGAGTCGGCCTAGATAATATAAATAGTTTGTTATTTTCTCTGTGCTTTCTTTTTATCTTCCCCTCTCCATCTCTTTATATTGTTGTTGTTATTGTTGTATCTAAAAAAAAAAAAAAAAAAAAAAAAAAAAATCAAAGGTTCCATATTTCGTCTGAATCGTATTTCTATAATTTTCATCCATATAAAATAAAGTCCATAGTTGATTAAATTCCAATATAACGAGATGGATGGGTTGATTTCTTTGATGGATGATTAGCTACATACCATTTTGATATAATTCGAAAGAAAGCTTCCCTTTACTGTGTACTTTTAAATTTAATATTCGTTCAGAGATTCATTCACACCCCCTTCTCATGCGTGTGTAAGGTGGCCCACCCCCATCTATAATTGAATCCAGTCGTTGATTTTTACCTATATTTTGGTTGTCCGGCCCATCAAATGCATGTCCGGAACATATCTTACTCTTTTAAAACCTATGCATATTTGTGTATTGATAGGGCGGCTTTGTAATATCTTCATCTAGAAAGCACCAAATATCATTTGTATTATACTAAATTATATTATGCTTTTTTAAAGAGTTTTATCAGTTCAACCATGCTATTAAAATGAACATATTTCAGCTGCGTTTAAATTTAGAAAAAAGAATATGCATCATGTTTAATATTTTTGACAACCATACATAAAACCTGAAGTAAAAAAGATGATAAAATAACCCTAGTTTTTGATAAGTTATATACAAGTTGAGGTTTCCAATTTTAATGCTAATCAAACCGATGAAATTCTTTAAAAACAAAAACTTAGAAAAATACAACAAATATAGTAGCTATACTTGAATGAGATATTCATAAATAACGTCAGATATATCATTGCTAGTAGCTTAACATCATTAATAAAGGATATATATTGATGAATTAGCATGAGTCAATACAACCAACTATTCCTATCAAGCAAAACGTCCAACGAGATGTCGGTGTATCATCTGAAATTGCACAAAGCCAACATTTCAAATAACGCCAAAACCATATAATAATAAGTTTTTTCTGTAGCATTAACCCAGATTCATTTGGTCGATCATTTTCATTAATTTTGGACAATATATTATGGCGCGGATAATGGAACTCATACCTCCCTAACTAAACTGAACCAAACTCAGCCTATATATATCCTGCACAGTTAATATTTGGCATTATTTAATCAATAGTTTATATGAGATACAACAAATCAAAACATAAATCATAGTGTAGCAACCACCTAGTATATTTGGCAAGAGACAAAAGTATTTTACAAAAAGAGCAGTGACAAATGTGCTATCTTCGTAAAATTAACTTGTAGCACCGAATTATTCGTAGGTTTTTAACAGGTGTATACACATTTTGCACTAATTTATTTCTTAATCATATTCATAACTACCAACATCCATGGAAGTTCTTAACCCAAGCCCAGACTAAAAACATCGCAAAATCTATAAACAGTCTTTAAGGAACTCATAACTAAAACATTATAAAATTTGTAAACACAACTTTCATCCCATAAAAAAAAAAAAAAAAAAACCCAGTAATTACTGCATAACCAAACTCATTTACAATTTTTTGATCTCGAAAAGAGGACGTTCCGCTATGGGGTTTATGAGCTCAAAATAATTACAAAAGCATTATTTCTTACAACCAAATATTTTCTTCTTTTTTAAATATATAAAATTTTGATTTTTCCTGGGAAAACATAAATAAAATTTCAAATTGATTACTTAACAAAATACTGTTCAGTCTACTTTTTATTTATACTAGTCAATTTACCGCTTTAATACACAATGTCTGCGACAAGTTAGATCTATTCTAGGTAAATTATTTCATTAATTGCGCACTGGAATTTATAACATAATTCTCATTTTAAAGAGATTTAGTGCCCAAACTATAGTACTAATAAGGTTAAAATCATATATTATCTTATTTTGAGATGTTGCAGTTTATGCACTTAATTTTTGTTACAACGAAAATTGTCTGTTCAAATATATTTTTATCGTTAATTATTCATAATGGGTTTGGCCAAATGATTACATCAACTTGTTACTAATTTTATTTACGAGTCTGGTTAAAGGATTTTTATGGTATTGTAGTGTTTATTGTAGTTAGTTTGATTAGGGTTTATAGCTACAAGTTCTATTAAGAAAGAGATGCAAAATGTGCGTTAACCTACGTTTAATATTGATTAAGCTCTACCACTTTTAAATATATGATATTTACGACACTTTTCATCATTTTAACTTTTTTAGTTTTAGATTGAAATATTACTGTAACTGTCCTAAACAACAAATAGACTTTGCTTTTTAGATCTACTTTAAAATTTAGAGTTATTAGCTATTTAAAATAAAATGGGGTATATAAAACCTTATAAGTTTGGTTAAGTACAATTAGTAAATTTTGTTTGCCACACCGTGGTAGGTATCATAAAGGGGTTTCATTAGTTTTGACAAATTGAACTTTTTTCACTCGAAAATCGAGACTTTTTATAAGGCATATATTAATACCAAAAGGAGCGCAAGTGCTCAAATCCTTAGTGTTGTGCAACTTTTTCCGTCTTTTTTCTAGAAACCTGTTTTTTTTTTAACTAAAATTACTGAAGAAATTTGCGTGTAAAATCATGCTGCAGGTTGTATAATTTGATACCTATATTAACAAGAGTTACTAATTTCAATTAATTTACTTTGATTAATCAGTTATAAATATTATTATCTTCAAAATTTATATTCCGTTGGCATGCATGTTTTGCTGGGAATTGTAGATTTGACAATGCAAATGTCAAAAAAAAAAGAAATATTTTGGTTATTATAAATAGAGCACATATAGTCAGATACACTCTCACATATGCATCCAATGTGAAACACTTTGAATAAATAGAAAAAACAACAATATTAATGACTCAATATGCGTTTTTGAATTGATTGTCTAAAATTACAAGCACACAAATGCCTGATATTTCTACTAGATTAATATTTGCATTCATTGTTTCAAGTAATGCATGTAACCCATAATTCAAGGACATTTTTATAAAAGAGAAGGAAAGAGAAGATGGTGACACTAATCATATAAATAAGGATATCATAATATTACGAAATAGCATAATCAAGACATTAATTTTATCTCTTTCTTTAGTTTTTTTTTTTCACATGTTATATATATCATGTATCTAAATATAAATAATCAAAGAAAAAAAAGTTATTTTTTCATGCATTTATATATTATGCCACATAACGAGCTAATTACTGCTCCATTATGTAAAAATATGTACTAGTCAACAACGAATATAGAATAAAAAAAAAAGTCGATTGTCTAATTTATACATTTTTCTTTTTTCTTTTATACATTTCTATATAACATACAAAATGCTCTTATCAAAAAAACTTACATCAAGACTAAGTAAAGTTATTTCTCGTTTAAATTCATCAATAGAGGAGTTTGAGTTTGTTACAAATCCAAGATATTCTCAACAACAACAACAACAAGGAAATCAAAATATACCAATCCTTCAATATAATTGCAATACCAATAAACAAGAATCTAATAAACATATTAGAAAAAAAAAGAGACAATCTATGATTTGTCCAGAAGATGAATATGATTTATTAAGGATTAATGTCATGTTAATTGAAGCAAGCAAATCATGGAAACAAACACATCATCGTAAAAGATTAATGGCATTTCCCAGTAGAAAATATGAAAATGATAATGCAAGCAAATAGTTTGTAGTAGAAGTAATTTAAGAAAAAAAAATATCAAATTTATTCATTCATGATTAAAAAAAAAAAAAAAAAAATAAAATAACACGCATTATATAACGTAAATTTCGTTGCTGCTCTTCAAAAAAGTCAATTTACATCAATAACAATATAATTAGAAAAGTTTACGTGGTGCGCGCGTTTGTCTGTTTTTAATAATTTTTTTTATTATATTTAAAAAATATGGAGCTTGATGAATATTATAGTATAGATTCCATATTAGCAGAACAACAGGTAAATTAAATCTTTTTTTTTTTTTTTTCTTTTTAACAATAATAAATCTATATAAATTAACCAAGAATTTATCTAGAAAATACCATGTATCACACTACACGATTATAGTAAAGAAGCCAATTTAAATGGTGATAATTCAGAGGTAAATTGTATCAATCAGTTTTCACTTGAAGACATTATTAAATCAATGTTTAATAGGTGAAAAGAGGCTCTCGAGTAGAATTACCTTACTGGATAGCTAAACCATTAGCACAATTTACGTACAGTATATCAATGGAAAATACATGACACATTTTATTGACACTCTATTTAAACAATAGATTACCTACAGACGAGTTAAATGACATATAATCTTACA
The DNA here is from genome assembly GCA_016758945.1 of Mucor plumbeus. Taxonomy (NCBI): domain Eukaryota; kingdom Fungi; phylum Mucoromycota; class Mucoromycetes; order Mucorales; family Mucoraceae; genus Mucor; species Mucor plumbeus. The sequence goes on from JAEPRC010000590.1 coordinate 18,690, forward strand.
TGATTTAATAATAACAATTAAAAAAAAAACTAACTTTTTACTTAAAAATAGTTCCCTTATATCCATCGAATTACCCAAAACATACAGCACCAAAGTTAGAAATGTATTAGACGCAAGCCCAACAAGTGTAGATTTTAAATTGTTATGTCCATATTTCTATTTATTTGGAAGAAAATTATTAGATTTAGTTGTAGACGATTCATTGACAAGTATATTAGAAAAAGCATTTAAAACTAGATTGAGAGATGTCATGGATTATTCACAATCAATTGGATCTGCCACAGGTCAAACTTACCTTCAAAAACTAGATGAAACCGAGAAAGAATGTAAGAATTTTTTTTTTTTTTTTTATATCATAAATTATTGAAATAACAAGGTTATTTTTCTAGTGTATCGAGTGGGTCAAGAAAGCGCTTTGCAATTTATACAATGGAGAGATAGATCTACCCAACATATAAAGACTGTAGAGCTTGGAGTAAGATCTTGAGACATAGTTAAACCAATAAAATCTGTATAAATCAAAAACGTGACACTATTTCAATGTCCATTCTTCTATATATAATGTTATTTCCAATTTCAATTTTGCGTTTTTTTTTTCTCTCTTTCCATTCTTGTCTCATTTTATAAAATGGCATCTTCTACTACTGATAATACCAATAACGCCAATAATGATAATCTTAATACAGAAACACCTCGTTTAATTTTACGAACTTACAAAGCAAGTGATCATGATCAAGTTGACCATTTGTTTTACAGTACATATTTTACATTGGTACCCGAAGGTGTCAAGTGCAAACTCAAATCTCCAGTATTTTGGGTATTGTGGATAGCATTTTATTCTTATTTATTAGGCATTGTGCCTGTATTATTATCTGGTATGAATTGGCCTGCTTGGGCATCTACTGCACTCAAGGTTTTCTTTACATTTGCATGGTCCATTGTTTCCTTTGCTGGTATTTTTGTCGTGACAGATAGATTTGAAGTAGTTGATAAAGTAGAACATGTTCGTCAAAATGATTTAAGCGATCCGGAAGTATATTATTTGAATTGGACAAAGGAAGAGGTTCAAGTAAGCGATGACAATGAGAAAGCTGGTAAGAAACGTGTCACCTTTGACAAGGATGCCAAACCTGCAACTGAACTCGTACGTACTCAAAAACCATTGGAAGAACAAGCTCCTTCTCATTTCTGGGTGCTTTCCTTGGATAACAGACCTTGTGGTATGGTAGGTTTAGCTCATTACAAGCAACAAATCAAAAGTAATAGACCATTGCAACCTCCTGCTTGGAAATTACTTGCCGCCGCTGCTTTAGCAAGATACCATTTACCTGTACCTGAGTCTTTGAAAGACCTTCATACTAAAATGCCTACACCTATCTTTGCTGAGCCTCATGATCCCAAGAAAGCTACACTTCAACGTCTCGCTATTAGGACTGAATACCAAGATTGCAATTTATCAACTTTATTAATTGATAGAGCCATGTCATGGGCTGATGAAAAGGGTTTAGAAACTGTAGAGGCAAAAACAAACGAATTGGAATCAAAGGCTGCTGATATTTTAAGTACCCAACATGGATTTAAATTGGTCAAGACTGAAAAGAAGGGCTGGTTTGGTCAATATGAAAAGACTTGGACTTGTGATGTTAAGGAATGGATGGCTGCTCATGAAGAAGGTGCGAAGACTTACAAAAAGAATTAAAATGGATAAACTAGTATAACCGATTTAGAATTTGTAAATATTATTTAATAAAAAAAAATAAAAAAAAAAAACCAGGAAACATTTGTTCCGATAGCAAAATTTTTTAAACGATTTTTTGTTGTTCAATTTATTGAGTTTATTATACAATATAACACTAAAAAATATTCATTAGATACCACTCTTTCTTGTCATATTTTTCATTTTTAATTTTTATTTGTAAAAACTTGATTTTTTTTTTTTTTCAAACAAGATTAGCCTATTGATTTCTCAGCATTAACCGGCTCAATTTGTTTCCGATAAATTATATTAAAATTCTAAGTGTAGATTAAAACAAGCCCCTAAAAAAGTAATAACTATTCATAACTTTTGGAAAATGCAAAATTCAAAGTTTATTAATAAATAACAATAATATTAGTAAGGAAAAGTAATAGTAGTAATAACAGCAAAAGTAGTAGTAGTAATAGTAGTAGTAGTAGTAGTAGTAGTAGTAGCGATAATATAGCAAAATGCGTGTTAAATAAATATATACAGGTTTAAGCCTTCTTCTTTTTCGTTTGAACAGAATTCATAGCAGAAGCAAGACTTGTAACAATTTGATGAGCCTTGATCAAATTATTATAATCTGAATGAGTTGGTTGAGTGTGTTTTACTAGATCTATTTTTACAACAGTTAAAAAAATGATATATATATATATATATTGTACAACAAAAGACAAATTTACCCGCAAGCAATAGCCCGTAACGAGCAACCCGTTGAACAGGAATAATTAAATAATCTTGCATTGAGAATTGGCTAGTTTCTTTTCTGGTTTGTAATCGCTACAAATGTAGTGTTAGTCATTCAACCTAAAAAGGAAGAATTTGTATTACGTACCTGTCGGTATTGGACATATCCTTCCCGATGTTCAGTATTATCCAAATGCTTTCGATTACCTTTGTAATCTAAAGCACAACGTAAAAATACAACAAGATCTTCAGCCATATCTACAACAATACTACCTAATTGTAAATTGTTACAATCAATATTTTTACATGTGTCTTCGTTGTCAGCCGAGGATTGCGGAACAGTAGAAACTCCTTTGACATAATTCAGTTGAAAATGACGGAGACGGTTGATTAGTTTGGCCGAGAATTGCATCAAGTCAAATAGGTTGGCGAATATATCTGCATCTTCTTCTTTTGAGAATGTAGATTCTTTATTTAGTGAATAAACCAAGGCATCGTAAAAGATCTAATGAAATGAATTGTTAATAATAATCATTTAAGGTTTCTCTTTAAATCGAACTTACAATTTTTGTATAATACAATTGGTTCCAGAAATTAACTTCTGTAGTAAAGAATTCTCGCAAAATAAATTTACGAGTAAGTTGATATCTTTCAAGTTTATCGATGGGCTATAATAAAGAAACTCATTAGCGAAATGTTTGAACTAATACAATAAACAATAAGTTTACCAAATCTTTTAAAAATCTGGAGTTAATAGCAGGCGGTTGATTAATTTGTTCTTCCAATGTATGGTGCCATGTCATTAAAGCTTTTGCTTCACGTTTCCAGCTAGTTTTACGATGAAGTTGATATTTTCTCGGCTTGATAACAGCAAATTCCAATATAGGTTCTCTAGTAACGGGATCAAATACATTGGGTATATACAAATACTTGAGGCTATCCTCACAAAATGAGGAATATAGTGAATTTGAGGACAAAACTTCACCATTGACAGCTGCTTCTGCTGCACGAGCTTTTGCTTTTTGACATGTTTTGAAAGCAGGCTTTTTGTCAACAGGATGTGTATATTTCTTTAAAACAGACATGTGTCGAGTATGTTGTTCAGTGATTGTTATAATGTCATTCTCGATTAATGTTTTAGAAGAAGAAGTACTAGTACTGCCCAGGGATAGCGTATCGTAATTAGGACAACTTGAACGACGTCTAATGCGCAAAGAAGCAGTGGAAGCACTTTCATCGGTACTTGAAGTACTTGGAATAGATGTCAAACCAATGAGTGTAACATCAGAATTGCGATTAGTTGAATCTGATGGGCTTCGATGCAATGGATTAATGATATTGTTATTTGCTTCTGAATCAGAATGGTAATCTTCAATAGGAATACTATTACTACTACTAATACTGCTTGCTCGACGAAAATCCTTGTAAAAACTATGGTTGCTCATCGAATCTCGTTTCTTGTTATGGTAAATTGATTTGGGATCATTGAGTTCCCAAGGTGGTGGAGATACAGGCGCTTCAGGAGACCAATCTACAAGAGTTGGCATAATATGTTCAGGTGCATGTGGCGTATAATGCTCTTCTTCTTCTGCAATCATTGGTGAACTGATAGTGGATAAAGATAAGTTGTGATGTGAATTATTTCTTTTATGAAAAGAGGGTAAATGAAATTTCTTAAAGGGTGATGATACATTTTGAGCATTGGTAGAATCATCTGTCAAATTTTCAACACTACTATTACTACTGCTACTAGTACTAGTTGCTGGGCTTGCCGTTTTTCTTAGTAATAAAGGAACTAAACTAATAGATGTTGAATGGTGATGTAGCTGCGGTGTTGATGATAGAAGAGGAGGTGATGGTGTAGGTAAACTATTTCGTTTTGTTGGTGGATCTCGGTTATTGACATCAGTAGTAGCAATAGTAGTTTTATTGTGGTTGTGATGTGAAAATAATTGATGCCATCCCTTTTTCTTTTTGTTGAATGAAGTGTTTATAGATAAATTTGGCCGATGTTGACCTTTTATTTCGTTTTCATGTTGTTGCATCGTCTGCATTGTTTCAAGTTAATATATTATTATATATAAATGTAGATTTATATATATATATTTTAAAAAGATATAAATAAAAGAGAGAGAGAGAGAGAGAGCAAAAACTAGAAGTGATGAGGAGAAGATTTTTTTTATCTATTAAATGTCTCTCCAATGACGGTTAATTGGCTCTAAACTGTCCAGGTTTCGTTCCAAATAGTGCTACGGTAAAGCAAAAAATTTTATCCAACCAAATAACCAAATTTCCTGCCCATAAACAAGGCCAATAGGCTAAATGTAATGTTTTAGAATAGTAATATTATAAAACTAGTAATATTATCGGAAAAGCCCAGACTTGCTAGTAAGCAGATCAACTATTTTAATACAACAAACATGCTATGATTTGTAAGTTAATACTTTTAGCCCAATCATAAACGATCGCCTGCTTCAGCATAGCACTTTTTTTCTGAATCATACTATAATATAAAACCTAAAACGTTGTAGAAACAATTTTCATATGAATTGGTAAATTTTGAGTTTGTATTTCTTATGCATGTTTATCAATTAGTGCAACTTGGCAAATGTGCTGATAGAAAAAAAAATTACACTTTTACAACATAGATATTACCACTTGTAAATCCTGATCTATCACTGGTTTTGTTTGTGATGACCAATTTAGGTTCGGCTTATGCATATTTACTAATATTTTTTGCCTTTTTCATATATCCGCATCTTACTTCCCTTTGGGTGAGGGATGACTGTTGCTGGATGATTACAAACCTTCAATAATTGTGGATCCCGAGCCATTGGACTTTTTTTTTTTTTTTTTTTTGAAAAAAAAACAAAGAAAATCATATGAAAAATAGCACTTATTTAAAGTTAATTAATACCGAAATCTGTTATCTTATTGCATGTGCATCTTCGCAATAAGAGCATTATTTCTACATGTGTTCTATATTCCTTGGGGTTAAAGAACTTGAATTTATTAAAAAAAAAAAAAAAAAAAACGCCGGTGGTGTTGAGTTTCCCCAAACCCCATTTCTTTTTCAAACAGTTGTTTTAGAATGAAAAAAAAAAAGTACATCATGTAAATGTAATACAGAGATATGGTTGTCCAACATGTCAAAAGTATGTTCATATCTTTACTTGTCGTAAAATCGACTAAAATTTAAGGGTTTGATTAGAGTTTGATATAATGGTGTCATATTTATTCATTCAAACGCCGTTATTTGGAAAATTTGAATTCATTGTTGCCATTGTTGTGGTACATATAAACATATGTCAATCTATTACTGGGAGATTGAATACAGAATATAATAATTTCACCGATGCTTGAATGATTTTTCACAAGATAATGCTTGCCAAGGACCCAAAATAGATGAAAAACATATGACCGAGGCTATTTTTTTCAAACGTTTCATCTACTAGATGTGCTTTGTGTGTGTGTGTGTGTGTGGAAATTACTCATTCATATATGTACTAATTTAAGTATTCATGCATATTTTACGTTGGAGTAATTATTTATATTTTATATGATTTGTGATCTAAGTCTAATTCATTATTAAAAAATTTATTGGCCAATATACAAGTGAATATCCAACTTATTATTGATAATGTACGGGATTCTTTATTTTAATATATATATATATATATTATACATTTTAGATTTTATAATTTTTCAGAAGATACCTGTATATATTTCAAGCCTGAGCAAACAACGAGGTAACCTAAAACAAATAATTATTTGGCTTTAAGCTTGATCTTTGGTCCAATTTATGATAATTATTGGGCTTGGATACTGTAGTTTTGGCCGATGTACTACTTTTTTTTTCTATTTTTTTCCAGTTGCTAAATGTAAAATGTCAAAGGATACAAAATTAAATCATTAAATACATGCATAGATTACTCAGGTAATATATAAAACACATTAAATACCAAAACAGTAGCAAAATTGGTCTATATAAGCATTTTAAATGTTGATTATTTTTAGTTTGCGACCATTTTAAACGCTTTAAATGGTACCAAACAAGTACCAACGTTCAATAGACTTGATCTAAACCATTTCTGCAATTTTTCTCATGTCATTATTTCTATTCGATTTTTGCCTTACCATCCCTCGTCCAAAATCTTAATTTTCACAAAATTCGATTTTTCGCCATGAAAATGAGACTTTTTAATAAGCTAATTATTATAATTATAAGTCCTAAATAACCATCTTTTTCTGATGGCAATGTTTATTTTGAGCCTACAAGCCAATTTTTTTGACATTTTGCAAAAAAACTAAAATCGTAGTTTATCAAAAATAAAAAATGACTTTGTGTGGAAAACGCACGAAAATAAAATTTCATAATATAGGGCACATTAAACTACATATGTTTTGTTATTATAGTGTTGAAGTTTAATTATTGAATTTAGGTTGCACAATTTTTTTAAAGTTTGAATTTTTTCTGAAAATGTCAAATTGATTCTAAAATGTAGCCATGCCATTTATAATATTTAAATCCCGACAACATGATGTACTTCACATTGATCTGTCTCTTTACAACCATTTGGTTGAAAGAGTTGTACAACTAAATGTCTCAAATCTTCATATTGTATAAGAATTAATCAATCTTATACTGGAGCTCTTTTTTCTTTAATTTTTAGTCTTGAGTTTTTCAAATTCTATTAATGGTGCTAGTTTGGAAAGCATACTAAGAAAGGTTATATCTTTTGATACTACTAGCATCTCTCACTAGAAAATGATTTGAATGTTACAATATCCACATACCCAATGCATTTTCCAAACAACTCTAGCCTTTGAATCTAACAATTATGAACATCAGAATAAAGTATGGCTGCTGTTTTTTTTTTGTAGAAATTTCTACAGGCTCAAGCTATCTGTGGTGACGATGCAATAACGTAGTATATTGAGATTCAAAATTCGGCAATGGAAATACTCAAAATAAAAGGAGCAAACATTTGTTATTATGAAACTGAAGGACTTTAAATAAAATCTGGAAGTAAGCTTCCCCTACAAAAAAAAAGATGAAACAATCTGAAAAAGTCAAAATTTACAAGGGGATATTTGATATTAATATTTGAAACACTTCAATCTATACCAATGTTTATAACAATACATAGAGTTACTTGGTATAATTTCGATAACAGGAAGCTTCCCACGATAGGAGTTCTTTTTAACGTTGAACCCAGAATTCCTTCAATTCCCATGTTTCACATAAAATAGAAAAAAAAAAAAGTAGATTTGATCTAAAATATAAACCTAGAAACTAAAGTGTCTGTTTTCTTTTTTTCTTCTTTTTCTTTTTCAATCAAAATTAAAATATTATGTCTTCAATTCACAATATTACACCTGCTGTTATGATTATGCAAGATGAGATGCAAGATGAGCATGCTACTGTTGCTCGTTCTACCTCCTTTTCTTCCAGAAGCATTTCATCTTCAATTACTGAGAAACAAAATTCTGCGCCTACAATTTTACCAGATGAAGCATCGTATGCCAATAACAACACGGTAAAAACTGACCATGAATACCGTAAGTATACCCTCGATACCCTCATTTAATAATAAATATATTTACTGTGTACAATGAGAACGAAGACGTCTAACCTTTTTTTATCTTTTTATTTTCATCTACATATTAGAATTTAAATGCGATGATCCCGAAAATGGAGTCAACAAACAAACATTCATGCCTGATATTGAGCAAAATACAGACATGGATGGTGGTTATGGTTGGCTTGTGATTCTCGGGACATTCATGGTCCAAGTTACTAGTTTTGGCACTGCTTCATGCTGGTAAGTTGATGCATTCAAATATTTACGAGACTTTTTTTTTTTCTTCTTCTTCTTCTTTTTCTTTATACGTTGGCAAATTTGATCAAAATTCTTGTAGTTGGATAACCAGAAGGGAATACAATCTCATAAAAGTCTCCGTGTATTCCCTTCTCCCACGCAGCTTTTTTTTTTTTAGATACGAATAAGATTTGCTAACTTTTTTTTTTTCTTGTACATTTTTTTTTTTAAAAAAAAAGGGGTAAGCACATTCATAATTTTTTAAAGTGATTTTTGATTTCTCATATTTACACTTGTCTTTAAAACTGCAGGTATTTTGCAGGATTACTTGGATGTGAACATGTTTCGAGATCGCGTTCCCAATTCCCAATTTCAATTGAGTTTTGTTGGTACAATTTTAGAAGTCTGCGTTAATTTAATGGGCCCTTTATCTCAAATCATTGCTTCTCGATTTGGTTCAAAGGTAGTTTTGATTATTGGAACTATTTTAGCTACGTTAGGTCTTGAATTGGCTAGTTTCAGTACTGAAATTTGGCATCTTTATCTTACTCAAGGTGTTATGTTTGGTTCTGGTGCATCTTTTCTTTATGTGGTAATAATTTAACAAATTCTTGTACATATGAAAGCATTTTTATTTAACTTTATATATATATATATAGACTGCTATGGGAACTGCTCCTTTATGGTTCAATAAAAGAAGAGGTCTTGCACTAGGTCTTGCTTCCGGTGGCTCCGGAATTGGTGGTCTTGTATTACCCTTTATTATTTCAGCTACTAATAACAGTGTTGGTATTGCATGGACCTTCCGTATTTTAGGTTTCATTTGTTTAGCTTGTGATATTATTGCTTGTATCTTTATTAAGGATAAGAACCCCTCTAAAAAGAAAAAGGGCGAACGCTCATTGAAAGCTATTTTCCAATTAAGTGTATTAAAAGATGTTAACTTTATGCTTTGGACCTGTGGATCTGTAATTGGTTTGATGGGGTATTTCATTCCTTATTTCTTTGTTCCTGCAAATGCCACATATTTGGGATTCACACCCACACAAGGTTCAACTTTAATTGCCATCATGTCTGCTGCTAACTTTGTTGGTCGTATCTTGGTTGGGTATGTTTTTTTTTTTTTTTTTTTTTTTTTTTTTTTTTTTTTTTTTTTTTTTTTTTTTTTTTTTTTTTTTTTTATATTTGTTTTTTTTGTTTTTGTTTTTGTTGTTTGTTCTGTTTTTTTTTTTTTTTTTTTTTTTTTTTTTTTTTTTTTTTTTTTTTTTTGTATTTTTTTTTTTGTTTTTTTTTTTTTTTTTTTTTTTTTTTTTTTTTTTTTTTTTTTTTTTTTTTTTGTTT
>JAEPRC010000591.1:0-28244 GCA_016758945.1 Mucor plumbeus
GCATGCGTTTGTTATTGTGTTCACTTTGAGTATCTCTTTATTATTGCTGCACTTTAATATTTCAAGTGGCATGAACTCTGTGAGTGATACTTGTAAATTAAGTTATTTTATGATTATCAAGCTTTTAATATGTAATTCCACTGCAAGGAGGTCAGAGTGCGTGTGTTAAAATATATCTTATAACGTTGCCCTAAAGACTGTATTAAAAAATCCCTTCAAACCATTGACTTACTACATATCCAGCTTGAATTACGGGATTTAAATTATAAAACTCCGTTTTATGCGGACTGTACCTTAAAATATTGAAAAAATTGCCTCAAAATCTACTTTTCAGTTAATAACTCTTGCAATTTTAAAAGCAATTTCAAAGAGTAATATTTCAAAGCAGATATTTTAAGGAGAAAAACAAATTTAGCAAAAATCCCAATTAAACTCATGCACTATTTATAAATTTATTTCCATTAAAAGCGTAAAAAAACGCAACTTTAATGGACTATAACTCGAGATAGCAACCGTTTAAGCACATAGTTTATAAGCCAAAAATGATTCTTTCATTTAGTTTTATTATATTTTATTATAAAATCAATTTCAAAAAAATCATCGATTTCTCCTTGTATACCCTCGTCCAAAATTTGACTTTTCCGAAGAAAGCTAATAACTCTATGAAAAATAGCGCTAAAGTGGCAAATAATGTTTCAAATGATAGGTATTTTTTTGCTTTATGTTTTTGCATTGCTAACTTTAAAGTTTTATTATAAAAGTATTTTTAGAATCACTAAAAACTGATTTTTATGTTTTTGCATTTTTTGCAAAATTTTTGGTAACAAAAGTCTTTAGCAAATATTCCATTAGCTGTAAAATTAAATTTCGTATTGAGTTTACTTAATAGAGCTAGCCACATTGCTATACACTTTCGATGTCAATTTTGCATTTTAAAAATTTAGAATCGTTTTTATCTTTTATTTCATCATTAGAAAGTTTTTGTTTTAAACTACCGCCAGGCCTGTGTTGTATGAAAATTCTGAGAAAATTCATGGAAAATGTTATTTTTTGCAATGCAATGGTATGTAGGGGATGTTTAAGCCAGAAAATATAGTAGTTACGAATGGAACGGACGAGCTCAGTGTAAATTGAAACAAGGTGCAGTAAAATAGGTTTTCAATTCAAATACTTTAATTGAATTTACAAAAGTTTCTTGTCCATTTATATGAGGAATAAGGAATTACATTTATTAAATTCAAGGAGAAAAGATTTTTTAAACATCTCTTTATTTTTATTTCATACCATTTTAATCATGCAGTCATGTTGCATGACAATGGTGAATATTATTGAATTTACACAGTAATATTTTTTTTTCAAATAAAATTTTCTTTCTTATAACAAATAGCAACAGCTAATTACAATTACAATGCTGGTAATTTTTTAATGTCTATTTTGCTGGCTCTTTTTCTTTAGTGAATTCTCGCAAATTGTAATTTTCTGCTGTATTTAATGTTAAAATTTTAAATAAATTTACCAGACTTGGAAAAATTTTGAATACCATTTTTACATATAAATTTTTTTTTTGTTCACTCATATTTCAAATTGTTAGATATATATTTCCTGTATTACTCTAAAAATTTAAATGGAAAAAATGTAGGCAGCTTGAAAAATATTTAATTGTACAACAGTATATCTACTGAGGAGAAAATTATTAGGCTGGCAATATAAGCATTAAGCATGCATGTGCTGTTTATTCTCCCAATTAAGGTAAAAACAACACCTGGCCGTTGTTGTAGTAATATTGTATATTGTGCTTGATAATATAAATAACTTTCTGTATTCAATTTTTAGTTCAATTTGCAGGTATATTCACCAAAAAATCATAATAGTATATAGTATATAGTGGAATATCTGAACATCGAATTTAAGTAACGTACAAATAAATGCTCTTTTAAAAAAACACCGATGTGCTTGCGGTTATATCAAATTTGGAGCTTCAATAATTTGGGAACTTTGAATACGCATATCTTTCGAAACATTTGACGTACATAAATGATGCTTCGTGCCAAAAAAAGCTTGTAATTAACTAAGCGAAAGGAATTCATATTCGAAATACTATTTTATAACTTTTCATTAATTGGCTTTTCTATCAGTATCTGAGGTGCTTTCATATGAGCCCATCGATGGCCTCATAAAAATATTGACAATTTCATTTGAGCATATCCATGTGCTCTGGGAGCATCCAGGAGGTCATAGTAATACCAGAAAATTGTAAACGCAACCTTTGTGTTTTTAATGAATTTCTCTATTAGATGATCTGCAGTTAACAGTAAAATAAATTATAGACAGCGCCATCTACTGGCTAGCTTTGAAAATTTCGAAAAATGTAACTTTCTGAATGAAGGAGTAGTTGGTAATACAGGTGGTTAAGCTAGCATATTGTCCTAAAACATATACCCAGAAGCACAGAAATTTGTACTTTTTAAACCTTTTAAAAAAGTTTTTTCTTTTTTTTGAAAATTATAAATTGATTCAAAATTAGATAAACTACAAAAACATTTAATTGATAAATAATTGTAAATATTTATGGTTTACTGCTAAATTGCCAAAAATAATTCTTTGGAATAAGCTATCATTAGCCTATTTGAATTCTGAAATACAACTAGAATTAAGCAAAATGGTTCACTTAAAAACTACTAGAGTTATGCAAATGATAATATTAAAAAGTTAAAAACAAACTTGTTTAATTCACGAAAAAGACCAGATTTTTTGCCATTTTTGTAGCTATTTATACTACAAATGTCAGATGATCTTTAGCATTTTTAAAACTAACAAAAGCGAATTCTCTGACGTTTTTTCTCATTAATTTGGTTTTTCTCTTTCGTATATCTTCAAAATTGGGAGAAATATCAATGATCGCAAGACAATGCTTTTGAATTTCGTGGTATTATAGGGTGTAAAAGAAAAACAACTTTCTAACAAAAATGCTGTGCAATTCAAAGCTACCTACTATTGTTAGTGTATTAATGGTATAAATTTTAAGAGTTTATTTTGTAAAATTGGCTATAACGTAATCAAATGTAAATCTATCAATTTCAATTTTTTCAATAAAATTCATGTACCACGAGATTTAATCCCGATGTCAAGCATCCCCCCTTTTTTTTTTATATAATCACGACTTAAACATGGCTTTCATAAATTGACATCAAATTCATTACAAAACGCAAAAAAATCGTAGATTTTTACAGATTTAAAGACATTTCAAAATTTTTTTACTACAATAAACATTTTAAGCGGATAATCACTCTTTTTTTTTTTTTTTTTTTTTTTTTTTTTTACAAGTAATTTATTGATTATTATTTGTAGTTTACAAAATATAGGTTTGACAAAACCAGGTTAATAAGCCTATATATCTTTTCAGTTTCTCTAAAATTCCAGTATCGATTTGCTTTATACAGAATATGTAGTAACAACGGAAATTTTTTTCCTGAAAGTGTGTAGGTACATGTTTATATAAATATAGTAATAGCCAACTTTTGTACAACAAATTAAGCTTTTGGAAATATCCCCATCCAAACAATTGACGGGTACAAAGAGGTACAACTCAAGTAATACTTCCTCAGCCTTGTTACCTTAAATAAAAATAGGCTTATATTACCTTGTTGCTGATCTTTTCTCTCCCTTTCTTTTGTTTATATATCAAATGAGATATCTCACAGCTGCTTTTGCAGTCGTAGCAACGACATTTATCTCAAATTTGAGTCTTTTAGAGGCATTGCAATTAGACAAAAGATCTGAATCTCGTAAATTAAATCCACAACAGTGATATTTGACTCAAAATTGAACTTTTATAAATCTAGAATGCGGTCTTTTAGTCGATTCAATTTACTGCTACGGTGGTCTCTTGGTAGGCAATGCTATGGATTCTGATTTATACAGTCTTCCAGTGACTAATCTTCCAAACAATAAAAGCATGATTAACCTTGCGAAAACATGGACATTGGTCAACTATAGCAATTCGGATTATGTCCTTGAAGACAGACGACGTGCTAATTCTGCCGTTTACAATAACAATAGCTTGTTTATTACTGGAGGTTATACATATAATGGAACGATGATAACAAATCAAACTATTGTTTACAACAGAGATTCAAATACATGGCAGACATTAAACACTTATGCTGATGCTAACTCAAGTTCTGTTCGACAAATGTGAATAATAGAAATTTATTTAATATGTGTATACACACTAACTCATTCCTTTTTTCCACTTCTGGGCATGTGTAATACAGATATAACGCTGCTGCCGTCAATCTAGCTCCTATCGAAAACTCGATCGCCCTTTATGGCGGTGTCACAGAGTAAACTTACTTTTGTACATTAATCTGATTACTCATCACTGACTAACCAAAATATAGAAATCCCATCACAAATACTACTGCACCTATACAAACTGATAGTTCAAATCAAACCGTTATGCATGAGGGTTATTCATCGCTTGTTAACTTTAACTATGGAGGTAATCAATGGGTACCAAGAGCACCTCAATCAAATGTACCTACAATGCTGTACTCTGCACAAACTGTTACATTGAATCCCAAAACTGGCCTTATTTATTATTTGGGCGGTTTCTATTACACATATCCTGATTATACAAAAGAAAACAAACAAGATTTTAAATCCGCAAATGTATTTGATACTTCCAGCGGCTCTTGGTCTTCTTTAACCTTAAAAGGATCTGCTCCTGCTGCACGCATGTTTCCTACTGCTACATTATGTAATTTAACGAATTCTGACCTGTCTATAATCTTATTTGCACTTGACTAATTACAATTTTGATAGTACCCAACTCAAATGATATTCTACTTTATGGCGGTACTTTAACAGGGCAAACAACAGGTATATATACTTACATTTTCGCTAAAATATTTTTCAAATCTAACCATTATCATCTTCATTTATGTGCATACTCAGCTTTTACTGATTTTTGTTATACTCTCAACCTTGACACCAATAATTGGACCAGCCAAACCATCGACACTGTAGGTGTAACATCCGCTCCTCGATTTGCACATTCAGGTACCGTACTTAGTAGATAGTATTTTCAATAGTTGCTAAAAATTTATTAATGATAGCTGTTTTGGTCAATACCACTTTATTTATTATGTTTGGCTTGGCTGTTTATAATAGCCCTTTAAATGATATTATTGTTATGAGTGTTAATGATGTAAACAATCTCTACTTCCCTGATACTTTTCCTTACATTGAGCAAATTAAACCTGCATCAAATGCAAACAGTAATGACACTCTACTTAAAAACTTGGCTGAAGAAAGCTCATTGAGCACTGGTGCCATTGCTGGTATTGCTGTTGCTTGTGTTGTTGTGGTAAGTTTAAGCACATGCAATGCTATGTTATAAAATATACATTAATCATCCATACAGGGGCTTGGTGCAATTGCTGCTGCTGTATTCTTTTATATCCGCAAGAAGAGAGAAGAAAAAAAGAAAATGGATGAATTATCAGTTGACTGGGATCAAGTGGAACACTTTTATAACAATGGCGGTGAAGCCATCAGCCAGCATATGGTTGAAAACGAAAAGTATTTCCCAGTTGAAGATCCAGTAGCTCGTCCTTCAATGACGCTTTCACCACCCTCCATCGCAATTGAGAGATATACCCCAAATGCTTACGACGATGATAATTTCACAAAAGACAGCACAACTCTTGCTAGTGAGAGCACTCCTAAACTAGTTGAAGAGTCAATGACATTAATGAAACCCTCAGTTGTTGAAGGAAATGATGAAAGATATGTTGCGACTGCCACTCCACCTATTGCTAAATTAAAACCTGATATTGCAGACGACAAAAACTAATTTTAAATTAAGAATTATATATATTTTTTTTTTTTTTTTTTACATAAAGCCAATGTTTTGATACTAAAACTTATTGTAACTAATTAACATTTGACAAAACCTTCTAAATCAACAAATATAATACCCCTGAGCGGCTATACAAATTGATTCGGCCACCAAAAGTATATACAGCAGTATGGAATAACTGTTACAATAGTATTTGCATTTCAAATTCAGAAATTTCAGGACGATTTCTAATTGAATTTCGGACGATTGTAGTTGTATATTGAGAGAAAATCCAAATGAAATTTAGAATATAAATTTATAGAAATTGGAAATAGGCTTTTTCATTGCGGCTTCGGTAATCAAGATGGAAAATTCTTTACTAAATCTCCTTTTCTACTTTTATTTATTTCATCCAAATATATATATATATATTTAAGTGAATAATTAAGATAAATGTTAAAAAATTTGCAGCTAAATCAATGCAAAAAAAAAAAAAGAATTTTTTTTTGTGATTTCGCTTGTAATTAAGAGTATAAGTAATTTTGTGCATTTTTATAGCTAATGATGATTGATGTTTTTTTTTAAAAAATTGTAAAAGTATGTAACCAAACATTTTGGCAGGATTTTGGATGAAAATGACAAGTATATACAAAACTTGTAGCAAAAGTAGCCAATTTACAAATGCATGTGGTTGGATTCAATAGAAATCTCGAACATTCCTCACTTTTTTTTTTTTTTACTCAATATCCTGGAATATACGTGCAATCTAAAATATATATATTTTTATCAGGCAGAAAAATATTGTAGCTGACACAACATTTAGATGTGTGTGCCTTTTTCATTCTCACTTTTATATTTTCATAATGACGGTTTGTTTTCTGAGAACCATTGCAATTATTTCATGCCGATGCATTATTACATTTTGTGTATCATGGGAGTCTGCTTTTATTGGGCATTCAGCCACTGAGATGTAGATATGGATACAATTTTACCAAGAAATCAGAGAAATTGAATATATATCCGCTTGCAAAAAAATTTTACGATTTAATTTTATACAGCCGCTTGGACCTAAATTTGTAAAAAGTTTTAATTTAGAAATATGGTTATTCAATATTATCTTTATTTCATTACTAGCAGCAATTGAACAACTGAATCTTATTGCTTTCAATTATGTACAAACATGCACAAAAGCTTGCCCTTCAATTATTAGCATATGAATAAGTGAATTTAGATTGGTGCGGGGTTGTTGGACCGAATCTACCGCAAATATCTATTATGATTTACGCAATAAAAGTGTTTGTGTAAACATTACGATTGCAGTAAATGGTACAAATTAGCACGTTTCTTTTTAAATTGCTAAAAGGTTCATGTATTTTATTTTTTCTTTAGAAAAAAAGCAAAATAAAAAAAAAATTTGAGTTATTTCAAGTATTCGCAGCAATGATATTATTCAATGACAGAAAATGACAAATATTAATTTTCAATGATCTTAAAATTTTTTCACTATTTTGAACGAATAGATTCTATCCTTCGTGCTTCTAAAAACTAACAAATCTTTAGTTACACGAGTAATTCCTTTATGTAAAATAAAATCACCCGAGATATATTTTCAGTACATGATACATTTCATCTTTCAAACTTTAAAACACTGTACTTTAATGAAAACAAAAGAGAAAAACCAAACAAAAATATAGATAAAAAAGCTATAAGAATTGCATGAAATGTTGATACAAGAAGGTATGCTATATCGTCAGACCCCGCAAGCCGTAATTAGTCTCTTATTTACAAGTCAGTTTTAACGGTTACTAAAAAGATATTAAAGAAAACGCGCTTCCAAGTTCTTCTTCCTTCTATTTCTTCTTTATCTATAATTTTATTTTTTTATGATAGTTCAACAAAAACCACCCCTCTCCACCAATAATCACTGTAAAGATATGACTACTACAACTACAACTACAACTACAACTATTAAAGATGATATTATGACCTTATCATCTTATGCCGCAATTATAAATGAAACATTGCCCCACAATCCTGAGCTTCAACTTAGTATTCATGATCTTGTTAATCCTACAGAGTCTGCGGAAACATTATTAGAGACTCTATCTAATGAGCAACTGAATATAATTGAGCAAGCAGTTAATAAGATTAAAGAGCGTAAAATGGGCAGCATCTTAAATGATGCAGCAAATGAAAATCACCAAGGTACACATTTGAATTTTGTTATCATTTCCCCTTACATTTTTATCCTTGCATATTAAATTAACTATCACTATTTACTCCTAGTGCAACCTACTATAAATTCTCCAACTCAAGATACATGGAATTCTAATTTAGTTGCAAACGTACTTGCTGAAGCAATTTCAAATCAGGAAATTTTGAGTAATAAGCAACAAACATTACAAACCGAATCAGCAGAGTCATCTACACATTCAATGTCTATAACAAATAAAACGAGTAAAGATAAACCACCAACACCTCCTCCACAACGTATTGAAACTAGCTCTAATCCTAACGCAAAAGCAACAACAGCCAAGCCACCCGTCACATCAACTGCTCCTTCTACTTCACCATTCTTATCTAACCATGAACCTACAACTGAATTGAAAGAAGGCATTGAATGGGTTAGCTTTGTTTACTCACATCATAGAACATTACGCAGATATTGTATAAGAACAGATCTCGATAAAGTCGATACAAGTATACTTGACGATAAATTCAAGAAAGAGAATTGTGTATGATCTGATTGATTATGGGTTTCAAAATCAAGTGCTAATTTGAAGATTTTTTTATAGGTATATCCTAGAGCAAATTTACCTAGAGAAACTTATCGTGGTAATAGATGGTCTTATGAAACCGAATGTAATGTTTTAGGCTGGAAATTAGCTTATTTAAACCTTGAAGAAATTGCCGGTAAAAGAGGCCTTATTCAGCGTGCTGTTGATTCATATCGTAATCGTTATCCAAGTATGCGATCTCGTCGTGTTGCAAGACAAGAGAAACTCTTGAAAGGCACATTACGTAAACGTAAGCATCGTGAAACAACTGCCTCAACTGAAGATGATGATCAGGGTAATAAAACTGCTAAAAACCAACATGAATATAGTGAGAAAGCACCCAAAACAATTTTAATTGAGGATTCAACATCGACATCAAAATGCCGTATTCGAATTAACATTGAATCTGTCGTTTTGGATGCTGTTGATATTGCATTTCGTAAAAATAATTGTGTGTTTCCTAGAGCAATGAACATAACATCAGAAACCCCATCTGTATCTCAACGTCGATTAGATGAAGCTAAATGTAATGAAATTGGTTGGAAATTAGCCTGGTTGAATCCTCGTCAACTTGCCAATAAGAAAAATTTATTACAAAAAGCTTTAGATACATATCGAAATCAATTTACACCTGATTTAAGGCCTCGTAAATACGCATCTCGTGTAGCTCCTGCGCCCTATGTCCCCCCACCACCACCACCGCCTCCAGCGAAAACTCCTCCTTCTCCAGCGACAGTTGAAGTTACGGAAATACCCAACGAACAAGTTCTTGTAAAACAAGAAGTCGATGCAGATCAAATCGTAAATAGCAACAAACAATCCATTCCTTTAACCGCACAGGCGTTGGCAGATCAACAAAAGGAATTGCTTGAGCTTGGATTGACTAATACATTACCATCTCAACACAAACGCCGGGATTCTGCAACAGGTCAATCATGTTATTCTGGTACAACAGTAACCCTTGATTTCCATGATTTTTGCTTTTCACCACCACCCGAAGAAGATATTGATATGATGGCCTCATGCGAAGAAGATACCACAACAACCACTACAATGCATGATGTTTCAACAGCTGCCAACAGCCCTATTTTCCCTACAACAAACAATATGTTTGAGGATTTCATTCTCGCTTCTTTTCCTCCTGTAGATTCATCTAAAGATATATTAATGCCAGATCAATTATTAAATACTAGTAGCAATAGCAGTGATGAAAGCAATGGCTCGTCTTATCAAAATACACCTAGTCCTCAAGCATTGATAACCCTTAGCGAACTTTACCAACAAGCTTTTTTAATGGGAACTACAAATGATGGAACCCAAGATGGCTTGTTTGATCATGACAATAACAAAGAAAACACTTTATTTATGTTGGGTGATGAACACTCTACAAATGTTGGTAGTAATGTCATTGATTTGATCGCAAAGTATGGAAATGTCAATGCTGGCGTGGACGATTTTACCAATACTTCTAGTTCAGTGACAGATCCAACCTTGATGAATCAATTGTTTTAATATGATAGAAATTTTTTTTTAAAAAAAATGAAAGAATTTGTATATAATAATAAAAATAAAAATTAAAAACTGATATCTTTTGATAGAGATATTAGTTGTTTATATGTATAATCATAAGATGGCCATGTAGCTTTTTTTTTTTTTTTTTTAGAATAAACATTTTGTTTGTATTTATTGTGTAACATGGAGGACAAGACACAAAAAAAAAAAAAAAAGCAACAACCTGAAAATCAAGGACATTGCATATACTATTATTCTGACAATTATTATTTAGATACTAAATTTAATCAGTGTTTAACTTTTCTAAGAAGTTAAAGGAATAGCCAGAAATGGTCAACTATTTTTAATTTTGTTCGATATTAATGATTAATCAAGGCTATATAAAATAAATTTTTATACCCAAACGTATATCAATTACGTACAAGCAATTTTGTGTTGGAAATGAGACACTTGAATATGTTTAATATTAGTTAATCGCATTTTGATATAAGCCCCTGAGTGTCATTATAATATTTATGCATCTTTGGCTAGCCTTTATTTACAAATCCATTTCTTTTAGCGAATTTTTACACAGTAATTTACTTTATTGACAATTGTTGGGTATGGTACACATGATAATAATCGACTATAGGATTACTGATCGTTAAATATCCAAGGATATTAAACAGATAGTAAACTCAAATCTGGTAACAAATTTACGATTCTGACCATACGTTTTTGCTTACAGATGCCTGTCTTATAACTTTGGCGACATTGATATAATGCCTCTATTGTGTAGAATAAATACAGTTCAATTGATGCAAATATACTGAGTGAATAGTACAAACCTTTAAGTTACATAACATTTCCAATACGCGACTTTTATATAGAAAAATCTCGAATTCTTCAATGGTTTTAGGTAAAAATAAAATGTTCTCGCAAGTCTGTGATGCTACATAAACACCTTTGTATTGACGGACAGAATAAACGTAACCATCAAATTCTATATCATATATGAATTAGTGTATGATGGCTTTTGTATTATCGTGTACGTACCAGACAAATGAATTCCTAAAGGGTATACGTCTCTCATATTATTTTCATCAATGTTGGGGTAATCTTTTTTCAATTTTTCAAGAATTGCCTTGTTAATCAAAATTGAATTATTTTGAAAAATGGCTTCTTTTTCTGCATATTGCTCTCGAGTTTCATTATTAACTTTGTATGAAATGTTACACGATGAAATTTCCACAAGTTCCTGCTGACTGAAGCTGTTATGGCAAAGGCATTGAAATAATATACTATCTTTTGTAGCTATTTCAGCACTATTAAGCCTTCTCTTTTGCTGTGTTTTACTTAAATTTTTTTGATTTATCTCATGATCCACTTGCTTAATGGAAAACTTAGATTTACGGCTATATAGTCGTAAATTAATAGAAATATTCTAAAACTGCATTTAGCTACTTACTTTGCCAACTTTATATTTGTACCACGGAAAAGTATGTCAAATATGTTCATCCAGTGAGCAAAAACTTCTTTTAAATCATTTTCCTTATTCATGCAGAACTTTGTACTGATAAACAAAAAAAAAAAAAAAAAAAAAAAAAAAAAAAAAAAAAAAAGAGGAATATTATTTTAGATGTTTATTCGTAAATACATAGCTAAACTTACATGTACTCTAATATGTCCAACAACTTGTAATCAATAGTACTCAATGGAAAGCCTTGATGATCGTTATATTGTTTCATATTTTCAATAGATGACAAAACCTTCTTTAAAGAGCCAATTTGAAATGCCTATAAAATTATGCGAGCATCATTAATGGTTGCATATACAAAACCTTTACTAAAGAATGATTACTAGTTTCAAAGGTTCAATAAGATGACTGATTTCAGAATACTTGTCGACATCAAAATGAGACACTTTACAAATGGATCTCATTATTTTCAAATCAGTACCATTAAATGAACCAAAAGTTTGATATGATTCACATTGCTTTTTTCCAAGAATGTTAATTATAGATGATTGTAAGATTCTATAACAAAAAAAAAATTACATTAAAATACATTTATAATATTCCATTACTTAGCAACGCACAATAAAAAAGATTCTTCTAACTCACTTAGCTTCTCTTTTTGTCGAGTCAAATGTCTCATATAATCTATCAGTTGTTTTTTGAGAAAGTGCTTAATTATTCAAATGATGTCAGTGCATATATATATGCATGTCGTCAATGAAGATTATTTACTCACTTTATGCTGTGTCTCTGCGTTATCATCGTCAAAGTCTTCAAAGTAGTCTGTCATGGCAGTATCTGAAGAAGTAATCGATCTAGAAAAAGGAGTACCAACTTTATTCAAATTGATTTAAAGAGAGCCTCGTTGAGTATATTTAAATACATTTTAAAATAATAAACTAAGCATACCAATATTTCCCATTATGTTTTTTTATATTTTAATACAAAAAAGAGAAATAAAGAGAAAGAGAAATAAAGAGAAAGAGAATGAGTAAGAAATATTCTTTATAAGCTCTTTTTTTATCCAATTTGAACAAAGAGACTGATAGCATGAAATCCAATGTCCTCATTTATAGAGAGCAACAAGAGAGAGAAATAACTGATTCAATGTATAAAGTTGGTTGGTCTGTTTTCTTGCATTAGTTCGAATCCATCATTTCTATAAACTGTCAACTTTTCATCGCACTTAGTTAGACTTTTTGATAGACGACTTGCTAAAAGCTTAATAGACATTTGTCCTCTATTGAAAGAAATTATTCTATTTAGCATTATTTGCTGAATCGTGTCTAATCAAAATTTAAAATAGACTTTCTTGGGGTTTGGTCGGCTTGTTCGTTAGCTTAGATTAAATAAAGATTCATATATGTTTTAATACATGAATATTCGAGATGTATAGTAAACCGCAGTTATTAGTATTGGGGTCAAAGCTGCACTATTGAATTAAAGTTAAACGAATGTCTTGAGAAAACAAGCTATTCTGTCTGCTTATAAATTATACCAAATATTTTCTACAGAGCTAACCTAGGTTGGGTATCCTGGATTCTCGAATGATGACAATCCCTATCGCTTGTTGTAGTGAAAAAATCGTATAAATTGCATCAAAAATATTTTTCAGTACTTTTAAAGCACCATTTTTTTGTACATTATCATTGTTAATAAGAAATTCTGGTGTATTATATATATATATATATATATATATATTGGGAGGATAATAAATCAGTTTTAGATATTATTATTGTCAACAAACTTCAAAAAGAAGAAGAATGGAGAAAAAAGTACAAGTTGCATCGTCGCTTAAACATAAAAAAACTAGCTGTTGATGAAACCATCCAGATTTGACATTTTTGAAAAAATTTGGAACATTTTGGCAAATTCTTCCAGAAATATAAAATTAAGGCAGCTATTAAGAATAATAGAAGTTGTAGTGTTTTTGCGTGATTATTCAGTGATGCCATTTTCATGCGGTTTTTTCTTACAAAATTTTGCTGTACCTTTGAATTTTAAAATACTGATTTTTGCAAAAAAAATCAAAATAATTCGCACACAACTTGCAAATATAAGTACTCATGTCAAGGATTGGGCTTTTGAGGTCATTTTGTGCCACTATTTACCATAGTAAAAAGCTCCGATTTTTGGGCAAAAAATTGCAATTTGTAAAAAGTGGCATTTTTCATGAGGTATCATAAGGGAAAAATGGTCGAAAAATTTAGGATGAAAAAAAATTGCGAAATATGGCTAGATATCATCTATTGAATGAGGGCAATTGTTTGGCATGCTTTTGAGCTTTGTAGATATTCAAAAGCAATAGATATGCGCTCTTTAAAGTGGTGATTTATGCGTTTTTTTGGTGAAACAACGACATTTAGCAGAGCGTTTCTAGTTGAACACAACATACATTCTAGTTTTTTCTTCTGAATCTACTGCTGCTAATTCTGGGCTATCAAACGATATATTATTTGATGATTTAACATAATTTCACAATGAGGAATGTGCTATTTTAATATCTTAGTTTGCGTTAATGTGATTAGTAATTACTAGTTTTTTTTTACCACCGTTACGAGTATTTCATAATAGTTTTGATTAATTAATCAGTGAATATAAACGCTTTGATTATATCCTAAGTACTGAAGTTTCCTTTAAATGTAATATTCTCAGGGTAATTTACAAATTTATTCTTTATTTCTTTTTTATAGATTTTAGTCTTCATCACTCAAGATGCGATTACGCTTATGTCTTCTAACCACGACCTCTTCTTCTTCATCATCGTCATTTCCATAATCTTCATCTTCTTCCTCTTCTTCTTCTTCTTCATCACTATAACGAGCACGTTTATATCTATCCATGCCTGAGCTTTTTGCTTGTGATAATCTATTTTCTCTTGATCTCTCCTCTTCTTCATCATATTCATCATCGTCTACAACGAAATCGTCTTCGTAACGATCCTGTGCTCCACCAGCAGCATTTGTGCCATGGTTCGATGAATAATCAGCCACATCATAATCACCAAAATCATTGTTACGACGTGAACTCACATCTCCATAACGCATATCGGCTTTTCTACGTTGAAGTTCCAATTTCTTTTGTGCTTTCAAACGTTCATTTTCTTGTGATTCAAGTTCTTGTTTCATTAATTCTGGATCTTTTTCAGTAAAGAACATCTTTGTTCTGTTCTTCTTGACTTGTTTATCAGCAATTTGAGCAGTAAGATGGCGATGTGTATCACTTTTAAGACCACTTGGTCTAAATGTCATATGATCTGTAAATTCTGTTTGACTTTCAAGGGCACCAGAGCCTGTTTGATGAGCAAGTAAATAAGCATGCTCTTGGTTACCGACTGGTTTACTTCCAACATCAAAGCATTCATCACCCAACATCATCGACACTCTACCATCTTCCCATTCTACCAAATGTGCATTTGATTGCATGGTCTATAGAAAAATTTGAATAAGAAAAACCCATAATAAATTACAGTACGCAGATTTGATAGAATACCTCATAACCATTTTCCATAACTTTTCTCCAACGAATTGTGTTTTCTATTTGTTCACGTATAGACTCTTGTTCTTGTGCTTCGGTTAAACCTTCTTCAATTTGCACTTCGAATTCCTCTGGCACAAACGGATTCACTTCAATATCCAAAAATCGAGGTAATTTGGCTAAATAATACTATTTTGAAAAAGTCAATTGATTGTAGGGCAAGCTGATCAACTGAAAAAAAAGTACCTTATTATTGTCACTGTAGGGTACTGGTAACTGTGGCATTTCTAATGATACTTCCACGCGTTGTTTTCTATTTAGTTGGTTTCCATATTGGTTATCTTCCTCTTCCTCCATATTATCATCATATCCTGTTGGGCTTTTACGGCCAGAATCTCGCTCATCTTCCGATGATTGTGGTGTACGAGCTCTATTAGAGGTGTTTTTTATAAGCTTTCCTGGCCAAAAAAAAAATAAAAAAAGATTTAACGGCTGTTATTATTACCTTCTTTGCTTAAATGTTTGCCTTTTTTCTGGCTCGTCCTCAGAAGCTGATTCATCATCACTTCCAAATAGGTTATCAAGATCATTGGATGATTTAGTTGTAGATGGTGCTTGTACTGGTGAGTTTTGTTGCTCCACTGAAGATTGAGAACGCCCGTCATCAATATCAGATGCTTCATCTTCGGAACCAAAGAGATCTCCAAAATCATGATCTGAACCGCTATTATCGTTATCCTCGAATGACATTATATTATAATTGTTAAATGAAAAAAAAATCAAAGTTTAAAGAATTATGAATAGACAAGAAAAAAATTAATTGATATAGACATTCAAACGTGAATTCAGTCGCACTGTATAACTGACGTCACGTAAGGCTTCTCAATGTCTTTCCACCCTATGATTTGAGATACCATTGATTAACCAACGAAATAAATTCTTATGATTACAACTTAATGAGTTAATTTTTGGGGCAAAATCTGGGCAAATAGACTCATTATATCACAATTATAATGATATGTTTTGGAAGCAAGTATTGATTGGTTTCATAGAAATATATTTAATGTAGGATCCACAAAATTGACATTGTAGTATTGAAAACCAAATATAGATACACACTTCAAAAAAGGTATATTTATCTTTGGAAACTATTTATGCTAAGAAAGAACTTTCAAACGCATTCTATATTATTATTAATATTTTTTAATAAGAAAATACTGGTTTCTATTCTTAAACAGTTTAAAAAAAATCCCCTACTATGTGCTTCAAAATTTCTAAATATTGCAACTGAGTTTAAAGATAGGACTATTTGAGTATGCATGTCAATTTACTGTACATAGATAAACTCTGTTGTTTAACAAAAATACGAACAGGTTGGGAACATTCATAAAAAAGTTTTATTTTATTTAAAGTCTATTCTTCTAATATCATACGGAATAAAAAATCCTTTAATTATAGAATATTTATGTGTATCATTTTATTATAAAATGTTTACATATTTGTTTGATACTACTAAGACAGAAAAGCTTCAGTGAATACGAGATATTTTTCTTCCTATAGTCCCTCTGCAAAGACCACTGCCACAATGACACACCTGTTCGCTTTCTACAGAGTTATTGAAAGTTGAAAAATTATAATCGTAAAATAATTCTGATTTAGCTTCAATATCTCGAGATGCAAATACGCCAAAATGAGATTCCCCTTTTCGAGACCTATGCAATTGCTGTTAACTAATGAATTATTAACAACATCAATCTATCTATATATATATATACCATTTTTCAATATGGCAATTTGGTTCACAGCTATGATTAATAAACCTAGCCACTGAACCTTTTGTACAAGCATCAATCACCTCGCCATAACCATATTCCAAAAAATAAAAGTTCTTCTCATTAACATAGGTAGTACACATTCTGTCTTCACATAATTCATGTGAAATAATCTCACCCAGGTATTCAATGACAAGATCACCTTTTTTAATGTCTACCAATGTACGAAGACCCCAACCTCGACCCTTTGTCTGAAACACTTGAAGTTCCTTGGTCCTCTCCTTGCGTTGAAATCGTCGATTTGAACATTGATCTCCACAGGGACAATATTTTGGTTCACACTCATAAAATAACATTCGATTAATACAATCATCGCCACAGCCCGATTCCCCTAAAGGTGGACGAGTACAGTGACATATAACTTCATCTTGGGCTGCATTAGGTTTTCTTTCAACGAAAATATTTGATCTAATGCGAGTAAAAAATGGCTCTCTGTCAGCCATGAGCCCTTTAATCAATCCCAATTCTCGTTCCTGATGAATATCTGGAGGTAATTCGAATTCCTTTTCCTTGGTTATTAAAATTTCACCTAAATGCATAGGAAGTGGAAAGGAAAATGGCTGATTTTGTTTAACTCGAGTTTTATCGAAATAAAGACCATGTAAAATATATTTTTTCTTGTTGTAAAGTAAATTTAAATCTATCGCTTTTTTTGTTGTAGTTGTTTTTCTAGGTGTATTTGTTGGTTTTTTTATTATTGATTTTACAGTTGTTTCTTTAGTATTGGTGGTTTTGGCGGTAGTGGAAGTAGTGGTAGATGGTGCAGTTTTTGCCCATTTTAATCCACAAGCATTACACAATCTATTATTTAGATCAATTTCAATAAAACTCCATGCTATCTCTTTTCAACTACTTACGTTCTATTGCCTGAAGGTCCTTTTCGCCATAATGGAGTGGTTGTAGTTTTACAATTAGTGCAAGGACCAAGTCTAACCGTCAAGGGTGGGCTTGCATTTTCTTGATCTTGAACAGGTTTAAGAATCAATTTTGTAGTCTTTGTTGCAATGATTGAAGTTGTAGGTGTTTTCTTAAGTTTTTGCTTTTTTGATTTATTCTTTGATAGTTGTGGTTTACTTCTTTTACGTGAGATAGGGTTGTAGTGAGGTGGTGGAAATACAGTTGAACTATAACCCTCCTTGGGTCTACCTCGAATTTTCCATCTTAAATGACAAGCATTGCACAATCTATATTTTATTAAGATTTAGATTAAATTGTTTTAATTAGTTTATATCATTTATAATATCTTACGTTGCTTGACCAGCTGGACCTACTCTCCATCTAGGTGTATCGACTGTACCACATCTTTGGCACCATTTAACACCCTCTTTTATAGTAATAGGTGGCTTGTTATCAATTATGTTTGTTATGTACGATATGTTTTGCAATGGAGATATTACAGTAAACGCGTCATCTGTTATTTTATCATTTGTGAATGTATTCTTAACGGGTATAGGTGTAAGAGGTTCATCACTACGACAATCATGATAATCTGTTTCACTTGATGTATCAGGAGTAAGTGAGTTTGACGGAGGTATATTCTCTTGCTCCTGCTTTTGTTCGTTTCCAGTTAATGCAGTTATCATAATGATAATAAATAACGATATAAAAATATATCTAAAAAATTGATTTAATGATGATTTGAGGAGGAGGGAAGAAGGGTGGGGTATATTTTTATCTAATTTTTAAAGAATTAATTCCATAAAGTAAAATATGTTAAAAAATTAATTTTTACAGTTTAATCAATACTTGAAAACCCAAAGATTAATGTAATATTATTTTTCCTCACTTGAAATAATAAAAAAAAAAATTGATTTCAATAAGCAGAATGATTGTACTCTTGCAAAAAAAAAAAAGGGGTACAACAAATATTCATTCTCGAAGAAGAACAGTCCTGATGGTAACCAAACGTTGAACCCAGAAACCAAAGCCTATTGAGCAATAAATAATTGATTTGCATAAGGGAGATATTAAAACCAATCAATTCAATGTAACACATGGATTTGGTCAATGGGAAACGAAGACAAAGCCATCTGACTGAATACAGTAAAATTAATTTATATGAAATAGGGATTTATTTACAGTGAATAAATGTTTTTGGGTTGCATAATATGTACAAAGAAAAGGGATATAATTAAGTTTGATTAAGCAACATGCTCTGCTGAATGATTCGATTGCTGCATAATAAGTGGTGTTGTTGTTGCTGTTGTATTTACGCTATTTTTGATAAATGCTGATTTAAAACGACTAATCAATGTACTGTTATTTTGTGTGCAGTAAGGAGGCTTTTGCCAAGGCTTCAAATCCTTCTTTTTGCACTTTTCGGCAAACAAATCTGGGTGATCTTTTTCATCATCGTGATGGACTTGAGGATCAAAAATACATTCAAAGGAATCTTCTAATTTATCTCGTTCAAAATAAACGATAGCAGGTGGTTCTTTACTGATTTTAACTGTTAGAGATTTTCTACGTTCTTGAGTTGTATTTGATGGCGCCTTTTCTGGTTTCTTTTGACGTAAAGGCACTTCAACAAAAAGCGCTCGGATTTGACGAATAATTAATGTCATTTTTTATAATAGATCAGAAAATTATAGAATTTTAAAATAAAGAAGAAGACAAAAAAAAAAAGATCTAAAACCAAATTTGCTTTTAAATGGTTGTGTGTGTCAAATCAAGGAATAAAATAAAAAAGTGGTGTGACAAATAACATCCTATTGGTCAAATGTAGAAAGCATAAAAAAAAAGCAGGTTACATTTTAGATCTAATGATACTAAAATTTGTTTGCAATTTTATTCTCTTCATCTTTTAATAATGCTTGAATTTCCCAAGTTTGATGTTTTGAATCTATTGAAAATTCTAAATCTTCTTTTGTGATAGAATCCCAGTATTTATAAACCATCATAACGGATAATAGGTTACACATACTACCAAGGAAAAGTCCATCTAAATAGTGTTTAACTTGTTCACAAAGTGCAACAGAGAAAATATACATGACGAATAAACCTGATACAAAGAATAAAATGCCAAACGCAATGTCTCCCAAAGGCCACCTATCATCTAATGTATACGTGACCAAGATTATTTGTGAAATTGTATAAATAAGAAACATGGATCCATTTACAATAAAGTAAATACTCCATAATGCGCCTGGAGATGTGTAACTGAATGGTCCAAAATTATTAAATGTTGCCATAGCAACAAATCCCACAAGTAGAAACACTAAAAATGTACTGATTCTAATAGACTTTTTTTGGCATGTTTGTGTTTTTTTGTTAGTATCTGATGACTTTTTTTTTTTTTTTTTACGTTTCTCACACCACCCTTTTCCCTTTGTGTACAATGTGAAAATATCAACTCCTCTCTCTAGAAATACTAACCCATAAACTGATTGGCGTACCATCTTCTGCAAATTGAAATCCAACAAAACCATTCAAGAGTAAGCACCAAAAAGATGCACTAATTAACCCTAAATGTGCTGCTGTGAAGAACTAAATTAAATATAAATATATTAGTACCACGCTAAATATTATCATTTACATATTTCAACGTACGGGATATAATATGGATGCAGTCGGGATGATGTTGGTAACCAATAGCATTTCAAGAAATATAGTCACCAAATACAATTGAAAAAACATGGCAGCCTCTTTTCGGCCTATTTCAAATAGATTTATTAAAATGGCCTGCCAATGAAACAAAGCGCTGACATTACCTACTGCTGTATACTTTGTTTTTACATGATAAATCATAATACTAGTCATGCAAAGAGCAACAATGTTCATCATAAGTGTTGCTATTTTGCGATAAAATTAATAATGCATTAAACGGAGAGTATATTGGCTCTCATTTTACCAGGTTGAAATACTAATAATCCTGCTACTTCAACGTTTCGCGAATAACAGATTGGTTCAATTCCATCGAATTTTCCCATTAATGGGCATAATGTTAATGCCACAGTTTGACATATACCATCAAATCTAAACAACTGAAATTTAAACTGTACCATAAAATATAATATTGAAACGAAAAAAAGAGAATGTGGTATAAATCTTTTAAAGAATTTAATATTAGGAATATATTTCAATTTTAACCTACATTGTTATTATTTTTCCTAATGATGTCTTTTTTTTTCTTATTTTTTATTTTTATTTTTCATTTATGAGAAAATCATAAAAAAAATCCTAGAAAATCTATATCACTTTCCATTTTTTCTCCAGGAAATTTTCTTTTTTTGGATACAAAAGTTTCATACAATAAATATAGCCCCCCCCCCAGTCGCAACACTTGCAGAATAATAATGAAACTCAACCACTAGATTTTATGCATGAATTTAATCTCGAAAAACTTATATAAACAGGCTTATAGAGTTTTCTTAATCTTCTTCTTCTTTCTAAACTCTATATTTACATTAAAATGCCTCTCTCAATCACCGAAAAACGTCGTGTTGCCATCGCTTACGATGGTAGTGAAGATGCTCAAAGACTCTTTGACTGGTCTGTACAAAATATTATTCGTCCTGAAAGTGATCATATCATTTTATTATCTGCCGTCAGAAGAGATGACAAGTCAAGTGGTGCTGGCCTCTTTGGTAAAAAAGAAGCTGTTTCACCTAAATCTGAAGATTTGCCCATGCTGTCAACCACTGTATCTAGGGTAAATGAAGCTATCAAGGAAACTGAAAATATTCCTCAAGGCCAAACTGCTCGTCATCGTCTTGAAGACATGTCTAATAATCTTAATCAATTAAACATTTCTAGTGAAGTGCATATTCTTTGGGGTGAAGCAAAGGCACTCATACCTC
Organism: Mucor plumbeus; assembly: GCA_016758945.1. Taxonomy (NCBI): domain Eukaryota; kingdom Fungi; phylum Mucoromycota; class Mucoromycetes; order Mucorales; family Mucoraceae; genus Mucor; species Mucor plumbeus. Next base: position 21,735 of record JAEPRC010000591.1, read on the forward strand.
GCTTTACTGAAGCCCATAAGGTAGATTTATTAATTGTAGGTTCGCGTGGTTTAGGCGCTGTAAAGAGCGTCTTTTTGGGTTCCGTTTCAGATACATGTCTCAAGGAATGCCCTTGTCCTGTGTTGGTTGTACGTAATGCAACTGTTTAATCCCCTTATTCTATTCTCTAAACACTTTTTTTAATATGTAATCTCCCCTCTCCCCCTCATTCTATTCATATTGTACCTTGAAATAAAAAGAAAAAATTAATTTTATTCAAAAAATGAGCTGATTTTTGTGATTATTCTATTTTTTCCGTGTTTAAGGTTTGATTTTGGCTAATGTTCTGAGCTTTCTTAAAGCAATGGCAAATGCGCCCAAACCAGACATTAGGGCAAGTCCGGAAACAAGGCCAAATGCATAGGGATCATTTTCAAAGTAATTTCGTAAATTCATTCCGAATAATGCACCATATCCACTAACAACAGTCGCTGATAATGTAATAATTGTTAATCGAATATCATACCACATTAACGAATTTCGTGACACATCCAAAATAAGTTGCACAATTTCTTCGGTAGAACGCATGTGCTGTCTTAATGTTGACGCCTTTGCAGCAATTTCTTCTGTTTGTTTGTAATAAGCCTCTAAAAGTAATTCCACTTCTTCATGAGCCTCGGGTGCTCGGTACTTTCCTGCTCTTTTATCTGACAAATACATTGCTGCCAAATCATCATCTATTTGCAAAATTAATATCTACTATTTTTTATGCAATATTCAAATATTACCATTGTCTAAAACCTCTTCTAACGCATCTCTAATGGAAAGAGCATCTTGCTCAAATTTAGAAAGCTTTTTGGAAAATTGTAATAAATCCCTCAATTTATCGCCATTCATAGATTCCTCTATATCTGCTAAATCTTCTAAATCTCCCAGCAACTTGTTTACAGGCCCATCTAATATATCTAATTCTGATTGTAATGAGGAAGTAACTGAAATTAAAATTGCTTCCAATGCTCTATAATTTCATTGATGAGTGCATATTTCTATATTTGTTCAGCAAAACCTACCTAAATTCAAACGGTAATCCATCCTTCTGTGACCTTAATCTTTCTTGTAAATCGTAAATAAAGATGCTTTGATTATAACTATCTGTCGAACCATAAGTATCGAACAATACCACCATATCGCTTTTTAATAACGCCTTTAAATGTGCTATGTTCACCAAAATTGCCTCTGGTCGAACAAGTATAGTGGGTTTCTGATATACAGAGTAGGTATCAATTGTTCGTAAATCACGAGGTAATAATGAATGATGTTGACAAAAATCAGATTTTAAAAATTCTCCTGCTGTTGTTTTGACAGCACCATTTTGATCAAACTCTGTACCTAGAATGCAACAAAATGAATTCAAATGAAAATAAATACATGATCAATAGCACTTACAACGTAATTTCATTTCTGTTACTTTCGTTGGTAGTGCTAATACTCTTCTGGAGGCATTCAAGGGGGGGCCTGCCGTTTGTGTTGTCGTTGAAGAAGCCTTGTTTGCAGAATTCGCTGTATTTGTTGTTGTAATATAAGGTCTTTTGATATAATTATTTATCAGGGGCACTGAATACAACCGCTTTGTTGGATTAAATGCAGAAACTTTAATACAATGTTTAAAGAATAAACTGTGCCTTTGCATGTTGTATATAATCTATTTTGTATAAATACAAAAAAAAAAAAAAAAAAAAATATTATACATATATTTAAAAGCATCCATTCTATCGAGCCGGTATTTTAAATTATCTGGGAGGAAAGGGATTAATTCTTAAAAAAAAAAGAGGCCCATGCTACTAGTTTCAGGCTATTAAAGTTAAAAAATAGACTATTATTGTAAAAAAAAAAAACTTGTGTTAATCCTAATAAAATGAACAAAAAAAAAATAGACCCCATTATCTCGTCATTGCTGTAGTTTTGTTTGTTAATGAGATATTATTTATTACTGAAGTTCCACTACTTAACCAGTAGATTTTTCAATACCAACTTTTCGAAGAAAGATTTATCTAAGCTCACCCCGAAATAATGGCTTAACCTTAACTCCTATATTTTTTATTTGGAATTTATTTGATGAGTTGAAGTACAATTTTGATTATACCTAAGGAGAACATTAATTACTAATTTCGGTAGCTGTTATTGCCATAATATACGCTGGTTTTGGCTAATTTTTTAGCGTTAGTAGTTCTAATTTACAATGATCTGCATTGGATTTTATCTATCGAAACATCTAAACATGGTTGCTAAATAACTATCCATGTTGCTTGCAGCTAATTTTAAACTAAAAATCTTCATGATAAATTGCGTGAAAGTATTTTTTCCTTTGTATAATACAACAATTTTAAAAAAATTTAAACCTTATCCATAAAAAATCTATCTTTTATCAACTATTACATACTCATTTCTATATCCATTTCTTATTAAAAATATACTTCAAATGTCATCCTACTCAGCATTGCACCAGCTACTACAAATTTAATCTTATGAAATAAGGATGATTATTATAATAGTGATTGAATCATAAATTCGAGTGCTTTAGAGATGGCCAGCTTAGAATTAAGGAACTGCATTTGAGATGAAAATAAAACGAGAAAATACTAAAATATTACAAAATGAATATTACTAAGTACAGTTTATATTTCATTCTTTATTAAAAAGTGCTATTTTAGGATGGGTTTGAAGACTTTTTTTTTTTTTTTTTTTTTTTTTTTTTTTTTTTTGCAAATTTTATAAAATAAGTTTTCATGTAATAGAAAATGGTGAAGGAAGGCCGGTATGCAACAACTAATTTATATAAAAGTGCACATTAGGGGCTATCTAATGAATTTTGTCTTGACAAAAAAAAATTAATTTTTCGTAGAGAAAAGCGAGATTAAATGATAATTATTTACTGAAAAGAAAATCACCAAAAATGCATGTCCCATGGTGAAGTGTGGATGAAAGATTAATACAAAAAGTCATACCAAGAAAAAAATATTAAAATAAAAAAGAATAAATATCTATCTATTAACAAATTTCAAAAATTATAATACCTTTTTATTTTACTTTGTTTTATTTTACTGTATTTTATTTAACTAACTACTGTTAATTGCTAATTAACCGACATGTCGGTTTTTTGCCTATTACTTATGTTAAATATCAACTCAATTCTATATTGAATCTGACATTCAAATGGAATTGAAATAGTATAAATTGTTTATATATACAGAATAAAGATACTAGAAAATAAAGTTAAAACTAGATATACAGTGACTCCCAAAACTGTCCCTGTGTTTGCTAGTTTTGAGTTCAGCATGCTTTTTAAGTACTACAAATATATTTAAATTACGAAGAATTCTATGTATCTCGAAAGATTAAATAGTTTTCTTTTATGTCAAGTTAAAAAAAATTTGAATTTTGTTCGTTATCTGAACTTATATCTGATCTGCGACAACATGTGCATTGGGACAGTTTTGAGAGGTATTTTTGATTTTTACAAAATCTGTGATTACATAACTACAACTTGGGTTATTATTCTAAATTTTTGACAATTAATATAAAAACCCTTAATTCAATAAACAGAATAAAAAAAAATTTTTTTTATATACTGATTTTCGCGCTTTGGCCTATTGAAAGTTAGCAAGAAAAAACTCGAAGTCAATAAGGAAAAGAGTGTCATCTGTCTTTTAAACAACGATAAATTAATGTTTTTTGTTGCTGAGATAATCTGATTTAGTAAATTTATTGTGGAAATAATTAAAAAACGATGTTGCACAAGTCTGAATGCGTCTAAAGGAGGTTCACTTAAATTGCTTTCTAAGACTGATGAAAGTTTTTGCGTTCACTAAGCAACAAAACCGCAGTCAATAATGCTGGTAATGTATTTAAAATGCTTGAAACCGGTGTCGGAGCTAAATTGAACCAAAAAATTCTTCGAAAAGCGCTCCGTAGGGGGTATTTAAGTGCGATTATTAAGAGTAATTTTTTTCGTTGTCTAGGCCTAATACCAAGAAGCGATTAAATTGGTGTATTTAACGAAGTAATTGGATTTCCGAAGATTAAAAAAGAGTAGTTTGACCAGATAAAACCAATAGTAATTGGTTAAATTCAGTTGGTAGAAGCTAGATTTAAATTAGAGACAATGAGAGCTTGAAACCTAACCTTGTGGATATAGCGGCTGAAAGTGGCAATGAGAGTGTTATGCTTTGGAGTACCTCTACGTATGCTGGAGTTGGTCGGTTATGCAAAATTAAAGTTATTATAGATTGAAATTTGCATAAAAAAATTTTAGAAGAAATTTTGAAGCGGAATATCAATTATCCTGGAACAAACTTAGGCCTTTGTCGTGATCAGATCATTTTTAGCATATCAATATCTCAAAACATATGTCAAATTTAGTCAGTAAATATCCACTGGATCAATCATTTGAGGTTATAAATCCATCTCCGCAATTAAATGACTTAAATCTGATTGAAAATACGTAAATTTTACTGAAGATGAGGCTTAATAGTTATAAAACAGCGCCCAAAGGAATCCTGAATCTTTCGGAGCGTGTAACCGAGGTTTGGTACAACACAATCAAACAAGATGAGTGTCAAAAGGTTATAGATAGCATGCCAAATTGTATAAAACAATGTTTGGAAAGAAACGATCTTTGGACGAACTATTAAATAGGAATATAATTTTCTCATCTTTAGCTCTCAAAACTGTCCCAGTTACTACACCTATTACAATTAGACATTTCTCCGAACAGCCAATAAAATTTACATTTTTTTAACTTTATATAAAAGAAAATTATTTTGTCTTCCGAAATATATAAAATATGTTGTAACTTAAATATATTGTTGTACCTAAAAATCATGCTAAACTCAAAATTAGCAAACACTGGGACAGTTTTGGGAGTCACTGTATTTATTGAGTATATTTTGTATCAAAAAAAGATGATGAACTTTTTTAACAAGCATTAAGAAACAGGGTATTTATAGTTTTTTGGAAATGCGGAATCAGTAACAGATTCTATAACAGATTGGCCAAACCAGTTTTGACAGTAATAACATTGCACCAAACTAAGTATCTATAGTATTCATGCTTGACTAAATTTAGAGAATAGATCTTCTTTTCAATTAAATAACGCAACTCGAATTTCAAGGACAGATTCGTGATTGGATCATCCAACACATTCGTGCTACACGATTTCATCATAGCCTTCATGTAACATAACTAACTGTAATAAAGGTACAATGAATCATTATAACCTCATTCTTCTCACTCTAAGCATTATAACCAGCTAATACTTATTTGAGAACTTCTACTATTGATGATGCTATATAATCTAGATGCACCCGACGCAGTCTATGTTCTAAACATAAATACTTTTAAAAACCAGGATCTGATGGTTCCTGGCTTCCTGTTTAACTTAATAATAAAGACCCTGCGTTCTCCGTGATATAATTACTTGTAGTCTTCTTTATTTTATTGTTGTTACAATGACCCGCAAAACTGTTTCAATATTTTGAAAATTTGAACAAAAGTAACCATAGCTTTTTCAATTTCAGTCGGAGATACATGAAATTACTATATTAAGTAATTTAACATATTTTAAGTATTTGGTAAAAGTCCGATTTAATTAATTGTAATTCCGCATATATTATGTAAGTTTAAAAAAGAGTACATCATTGAAACAGTTTTGCACGCACTATCCAAAAATAATTAAATTTTATTTAAATGCAGTTAATAATCAATGCCGTAACCTTTTACTTTGATGCAAGCTTTGACACGATAAGGCATACTTGAAATAACCTTTTGGCATTCCTCAACTGTTATTTTTTCATACCAAACCTCACGCGTTTTGTCCCAAAGATTATTCATACCTTTTGGAGGCTTATCATACTCATTCCAGCGGATTTTCAATTGGTTTAAATCTGGAGATTGCGCTGGCCATGACATTACTTCATATTTTTTTGTTTTGAAGTGGTCTTTCATTAATTTTGAGGCATGTTTAGGATGATTGTCTTGCTAAAGAATGACTTGATCTCTACGTAACTTTAATTTTTGGGACATTTCGTCAATACATTGTTCCAAATCGTCGTCAGTAATACTTTTGTATAGTTTGGAGTTTAAATTGCCTTCAATTTTGCACAACCAGCCGATTCTGGAGTAAGAAATTTCACACCAAATCATGATACGACCGCCTCCATGTTTTCTCGTTTTCTTTGAGTATGCTTTGGTTGTACCTCCTCGTTGTCTCTTTTCCAGCAACAAACTCAACCATTCAAGTTAAAACAATTTACACTTAACTCGTCGGTAAAAATAACGCGCTTCCAATTATATAAAGTCCAATCAATTCTGTCTTTACACCAGAGGAGACGCTCCTTGGCATTATTGTCACTGATGTCTGGCTTTTTTACCTTAGGTAAAGCGCCTAAACCATAATTCTTGAGAGTTCTACGTACAGTATCTGCGCTGACATTAATTTTTAGACTATGTGAGAGCTCTTCTTTGGCTTGTATC
>JAEPRC010000592.1:0-28244 GCA_016758945.1 Mucor plumbeus
TTTTTTTTTTTTTTTTTTTTTTTTTTTTTTTTTTTTTTTTTTTTTTTTTTTTTTTTTTTTTTTTTTTTTTTTTTTTTTTTTTTTTTTTTTTTTTTTTTTTTTTTTTTTTTTTTTTTTTTTTTTTTTACTTTTTACAATCTAAATCATGGCCATGTTACAAAGAGAGAAAAAGCCATCCTCTTTTGCCTCTATTGATGTAAAATATGCTTTTGTATAGATATAATAGAACAAATAATCACTAACTCATTGTACTTTAGGAAGAACAACTTAGAGAAACAACCACAGCAAACCATGATATCACAGATGATCCAATATTAGAAAGTCTTTCCAAAGAACCAATGGATTACGGAAATAATTGTTGTTTATCAGCCCAGGTTGTTGAATCACTACAATCAGTAAAGCATATTTGTCTTAGTGTACTGGATTTACTCTTACTACAAATTGTTAAAAACTTGCCTAATAAACATGTTCGACGATTATCTGATCCATTTTCAATACAAGCACCAAAAAACTTATTATGCTCAATTACTCAAAACACAAATCTACTGCAAGAATTATCATCAACACCAATGGCACGCTGTAAATCATCTCCACCGGCAACTAGTATATCAGATGTATATAGAATATTAGATTCTCATCCTCAACGGCAATTTAATGCACAAGATTATACATTGTCTTGTTCATTGGCTGCTCTTTTGAACGATGTGTATAGATTATTAGAATTAAATTCAACTAGTCAACAAGATTTATTAAAGACAGAACAACAAGAAGATGTTGCCTTACTTCAACAAGAACTACATGATCAAGTTTCTACATTTCAAAGCAAAAGAGCAGCCGGTATTATGTCTATAGATGAGACAGATGCTAGTCAAGAAATGATCATGTTATGGGATGAAATGGATCACTTGATGAACATTGTATGTAAATTAGCTATTCAACAACAACAGCAACAACCTCCTGCGTACAATGATAATCATGAGTTATTCTCAACAACGAAAGACGCTATTCATGATGATGCTTCCACTACTCCGTTTATTCCTCCTCCTCCTGCATATGAATCAATCACATCGAATAGCCATGATATTAAAGATAAAAAGAGCCACAATGCGACTGAAACACCAGCAGCAGGTGATTTGGATCAACTGTTGACTGCAATTGATCGACTTTCTCACGTAGCACCAAGGTTGAATAATCAAAGGGTCGAATTGACAGAAAAACAAGTGAAGGAGCTAGCTGCCGCTACGTTAGGCAAAACGGTGGAAAGATTATCAAGGGGTAGAATGGAAGATCAACGTGCTCCTTTACCAAAGCATCAAGTATTACAAGATTTGGTTCAGCAAATACAAAAATCTGCTTCAAGATCATTGGATAATCAGCGCGTAGCACTTAATGTTCAACGACAAAAGAGCATGGATTTTGCTTCCATTCATGGTATTCTAAAACGCTTGGATAAAGGAAGGTATACTGATCAGGTAATAGCAATGCACTGAAAATATTCAAAGCAAATCTTAACATTGTATGTAGGATTGGATATCTCATGAAGAGCATTTAATAAATGATCTCACACATACAACTGACTTGCTGGTCAAGTCTCTTGATCGACCTGCTTATAATAGACAAAGATTCAGTTTATCGGCAGTAAAAGAACGTACATTATTTATGTCTGGACTTTTCAATAAGGTTGAAAGCCTTGAAGGCTATCGCCTTGTCAACCAAGACGCAAAGATGTCTTCTAATGATAACATTGATGACAATGAAGATTTGCAGCAGTTATTGAATAACATTTACAAATCATCTAAACCACAGTTGAATAATCAAAGAGCTAGCTTTACCTTATAACATTAAAAATGATTTACTCCTTTATACTAATGTAATTGTGTTAACCGTTTTCGATCTATCTTTTCGTATATACGAAATAATATTTGAGTCGTAAACATGCTTGCACGCAACAATATCTATAGGTTAATTTTAAAACTTTCAAAATATAATTGCAATTTAGCACATTTTGCAGTGTATGTTTCAAATCCACAAAAAATAATAAATTGAAAAACAATGTGTATGAGTACAATCTTAAGTTGGAAAATAATCTAAATAGACATTTATTGGAGCTATTTTTCAGTTAACCAGTCGTTATGTATGTAAGTCTATATAGAAGTTGATTGTTTTTGGCCAATACTAACTAGCCTCCTCAAACTAACACATTTTAGGGTTTATCAGAGATTGCAAAATATATGTAGATTGAGTGCATGTTCCCAAATTTACTTTGAAGTCTCAAAACACTGCTTTTTCTTTAAAAACTAGCTCCGGCTTTTCATTTTACTCAATTTTTTGTTTCTACTAATTAACACTTATAAGATAAAAATATATGTCGATGTACTTGAGATGCTTAAATATAATTTAAAAATGCGTTTCCGGACATACCCACGACTCTAGCAGTTGGTATAACTTTTTTAGTGCTAATATTTTAGATTTTTAGAGGTATTTTACAGTTATATTATTATACCCATTAAACAATGAAATAATTTTAATAAAAACTTATTTCCCTATAAAATAATAAAAATTAAAGCTTTGAGCATTCGTATCTTTTACAAAAAATTAAGCTATACCGCACTTTCTAATAATAAAGCTTATCTGTTTTAAGGTGGTTTATAACATATTTAAGTATAAAAAAATCTTTTTTGGCCTTTTTGTAATAGATTACAAAACATTCACAATATTGACCAACGCACTTTTTGTTTTCATTTCATAAAATTCTATTATATTCAATTTAGCTTTTTTTTTTTTTTTTTTTTTTTTTTTTTTTTTTTTTTTTTATAATTTTTTTTATAATTTTTCCCTGGGATTTTATTTGACGCATCAGCACCCTTTTTTTTCCCCACAAAATATATTAATTATGATTAGCAAAAGATTATTACAAAACGTACTTGTCCAGTCTATCCGCTATAGCACTCAAAAATCCTTTGTCACTGCTGCTCCTGTTGCTGCTGTTCGTTCAAGCATCATTTTGAATAGAAATGCTTTCAGTATTCCTGCCAAAAATTTTTTATTTGGGCAACGTCAATACAACACCAAGGCAGAGCCTAGCTTATTCCAAGTTGTTGATTACAATGACATTCAATCTATCATTAAGGACAGTGGAAAGGTAAATCGCACGTATGCAGCGAAGGATATGTTGATTAATATTAGGGAAGTAGAGTTACAACTTGATTGATGTTCGCGAAGAGAAGGAAGTTGTACAAGGAGCTATCCCTACTGCTAAAAATGTACCTTTGGTAAGTTTCAATACTTATATCTCGATGTATTCATTTATTGACATCTTGTTATAATATAGAGTCAATTTGCAGCTGCATGGAGTTTATCAGACAAAGAATTTAAGGAACAGTTTGGATTTGAAAAGCCTAAGAAGGACGCAAGTGTCATTCTTTATTGTTTAGGCGGTGTTCGCAGCACAAGAGCAGCTGAACATCTTGCTAGTTTAGGATATGACAAGTAAGTTGATAAATTGAAATGAGAAACAAATAGGGTCATTTGTTAATGCATTTTTTTTTTTTTTTTTTTTTTTTTAATAGTCTTTCAAATTATATAGGAAGTTGGGCCGATTATGTTGAAAAACAAAAGGGAGAAAGTAAACAATAATCCCCTTTTCCGTAATAAAAAATCCCCTTTTGTTGATGTGATTTTATAGTTTGTGATTTGACGGGTATTTGCGCATGTGTTTTATTGATCAAATCCCCCTATTTTTGTTTATTATAAATATAACATTTTGATTGTGTTTTCTCCTTTTTTTTTTCTCTCTCTCTCTTTTTCTACATCTCTTTTTCTTTGTTCATAAAATAATGGGTGTTTGTATATCAAATGAAGAAAGAGCTGAAAAAATACACAGTTTCAGCATCGATAGATCTCTTGAAGAGGAAAGTCGAAAATTGGAGAGGGAATTCAAGATATTATTATTAGGTAACGCATAATACAGTTCCATTTTTTACTAAAGCCACACAGCTAAGCTTTGTTATATTCATTCAAGGTAGTGGCGAATCAGGCAAATCAACAATCTTTAAACAAATGAAAATTATTCATCAGAATGGTTATACAAAAGATGAGCTCCTGAATTGGAGAGTAACAGTATACCGTAACTTAATTCAATCAGCTCAAGCCATTGTGAATGCTTTAAATCAATTTGAATATCAACTTCAATCAGAAAAAGTTGAATATGAGGCTCAACGTATAATTGAATATCGATTAGAAGAGGTTATAGATCCATTATTTATTGACGCTGTAATTTCCGTTTGGCATGATCCAGCAGTCAACTTACTACTAGACAACAAATCAACAGAGTTTTATTTAATGGATTCAGCATCATAGTAAGATATAACAAACTTTTTGATTTGGAACACTGGAAATTGATTTAGTATCTACGTATTTAGTTTTTTCGAAGATATCAAAAGAATAGGTCAGCATAACTACGTTCCAACAGCACAAGATGTATTAAGAGCTAGGTCAAAAACCACTGGCATTGTAGAAACAAAATTTATGATTAAAGAGACTAGTATACAGTAAGGTTTAAGCAAGCTTTTATAGTGCGGTTTATATTCACTAATAATAATTAGTATGTTTGATGTAGGAGGTCAAAGATCAGAAAGAAAGAAATGGATTCATTGCTTTGAAGCAGTTAAATCTATTATATTTTGTGTATCTCTGTCAGAATATGATCAAGTTTTACTTGAAGAGTCTCGACAAAATCGAATGATGGAAAGTTTGGTTTTATTTGAATCGGTTGTTAATAGTCGTTGGTTTTTAAGAACAACCATCATATTATTTTTAAACAAAATTGACGTATTTCGACAAAAAATCAAGAAGATACCATTAGAAAGGTTTTTTCCTGATTATGGAGGAGGAGCAGATGTTAACAAAGCAGCAAAGTATATTCTATGGCGTTTTAATCAAACTAACCGTGCAAAGCTTAGTATTTATCCACAGTAAGTCTATTACTTTTTTTTTTTTTTTTTTTTTTTTTTTTTTTTTTTGAAATGGTTTTCATGCAATTTTCCTAATACACGAAAATAATTTAGTTTGACTCAAGCTACAGATACATCAAATGTAAGTTTTCATTTAGTTTTCTTGAATGTGGCATTATTTACTAACTTTCTGTTATGTAGATTGCTCATGTATTCAATGCTATTAAAGATACAATTATACAGAATCACTTGAAAGATTCTGGTATATTATAAAACTTCAAAAATTATATTTATATATATAAATTATACATACTTAATTTTCTCCTTGTAACCCTCCTGATGCCCTCTCTCTTCCCCTCCTTTCATATTATATTACTTTTACTCCTTTCTTAATTGTTATTTTCTCACACCCCTTTTCGCACACACTCCTTGTAAACCACTAAATTTTCAAATAAAACTATATAATAATATATAACATATTTACATATATAATTTTTTTATAGAGTTATCCATTTAATTAAAAGAAAATAAATGTCAAATTCGATTAAGCAGAGGTGGCAACAGATTGCTTCTTGGCTTGAGTACCTTCACGGAAACCATTCTTGAAACGACGTTGAACATCCTTCAAGTGAGCCATACGGCCAGTACCTGTAGTCTTTCTGCGTTGACCCTTTTCGGACCAGTTGAAAGATCTGATCTTGGCAGCGGGATAACCACATTGAGCACAGGTGTGCTTTTGCTTATGGAAAGAGCGGTTGCCACAACGACGACATAAAGTGTGAGTCTTGGTGTGACGCTTACCGAACGAACTGGTACCCTTGGACTATAGGATAGTAAAATTTAGTAAATTATAATATCAATAACATTGTAACATCATCAACGCTATTAGAGAAAAGAAAAAAGGAGAATATGCAAATTCCAAATACACTTTTTTTTTTTTTTTGATGTTGAAAAAATACCAATATATTCTAGTTGATTTCGCATGTCGCTTCATATATAAATGTAATTGGTGTGCCTTGTTCATTGCTGTCAAATAATTCTTTGAAGACGAAAATATGCACAAAAAATGAGATACATTTAAAAAGATTCCATCCATAAAAAATTATTAAAAATTTCTAATCCATCCTCCCATCCATCTAATCCAATTGCATATTCTCTTTATAGCGTTGATAATATCTATGTAAAATGTATCTATACGTTACCATTCTTAAAGATTAGCACGTAGAAGGAGGATACTTTTAAATGCGCTCGTGTCATGATAGACATTCATCTTGCCAAAACCTCAAATGACGGTGATTTAATATACATCAAAAGCTGCCAATGAAATGTGTGCAATTTTATATACAACTGACTGAATCGTAGACTTTTATTTACTATTTACTATATTTACTGAAATTATTCAATAGACAAACGAGGCTTTTTTATAATAGCTTCATCAGATCTTTGTGGTTTTTTCTTGTTACGCTCTTTTCTTATGTTAACAGCACTTTTAGCATCTTCTTGCGCAAACAATGCTAATTTTTGCATAGAGTTAGTTCCGATCGCTCTCCTCGGGTATCTTGTTGATCGGGGCGAATCATCAGCTACAGTTGGAGTTGCAATAGGTGTAGGCATATCAGCCGCTGCAAGAGGTGTAGTGCGTTTGATAGGAGGTTGAGATACGTTGTCTTCTTTCAATGCTTGCTTATTGATTGATGTTTTCTTGATATTTGATGATACGTTTTTATCAATATCAGGAGCAATTAAATTATCCAATGCTTCCGTTTGAGAATTTTGAGGAGACAAAGAAGGGTTTTTTGGTTTAGATGGTCTTTTCTTTGGAGTTGATGTAGAAACAACTTCAGGAATAGCTTTTTGATCCGTAACCAATGCCTTGTTTTCGATTTTTTCTAGTTGTGAGGATGATTCAGTTTTTACATCAACGATTGATCGTAAAGTAGTTGCCATATTGGCAAAAGCACCTAAAATAAGGCTTCTAATGTCTTGTGTAGAGTCTTCAGTAGATAGGTTTGTTGAGTTAGTTTGATCATTACCAGATATTTTCTGCTTGTTCTTCTTTTTATTTCTCTTTTTATTCTTGTTTTTATTTTTGCTCTTTTTTTGTTGGACTTCTTGCTGTTTCTTTATATCGTTACTATTACTAGTCTCTAACGTTTTTTGCTGTTTCTTTATATTAATTTCATTACTAGTTTGTGGCTTTTGTTGTTTTACTACAGCTAATGCCAACTTCTTTGCTCGTTTTTTTGCAGATTTACTAGACCTTTTTGTAATTGGAGATGGTGCAATGATAGGAACTGCATCAGACCAATTCTCGGAAGGCTTTTTGTCGTTGACTAATGCAGAATTGGCGATAATTTGAGTGTTTTGATCTGGCTCAGGATCTTTGGTCACTTTTTTAATTTGGCTATTATTTGCATTCACATTTACATTATTATTTGCATCCACATTTACATCTGCCTTCAAATTTTTCTCAACATCTACTGTACTACTTCTTGTAACTCGCTGTTGTGGTGATGTTCCAGAAGCTTCATATTCAGGTGAACTCAATGTAACCAATGGTTGGTCCATCTTTTCTAATTTCAATGGAGTTGTCGGCTCAGGTACAGATGCTTTTTTAGATTTACTAGCAGCCTTGCCAGCAAGCAACACATATTTTCCTCTACCTTCCATTGCTAGTGCCGTATTATAGCTTTCAACATCTTTACTGCTTAACGTTGTTGAACTTTTTGATTTGTTTACATATTTTGTCAAATGAGAAATATTGTACTCTGGCTCTGATTCTAATTCTGATTCTGATTCAGAAGCTGATTCGAATTCGTCCGATTCATCAAAGCTGATTTCTTTATTGTCAGGGAAGCTTAAAGTCGATGGATTTTTTCCAATTTTATCAATTGAACCATCCTCAATTGAGCTTTCAATTTCAATGAAATCAACTTCTTCATCGTTCCTATCGTCAATGCCTTCTTGTGAAATATAGTTGCCTAATAAATGAATAATACTAATCAAATAGAGTCAATTACAGACTAGGTATATATGTATATATATATATATATATATATATATATATAGATTTTACTTTGGCCCTTCTACCCGAAAGGTAATAATTTCTCCTTGGAGACATGTAATATCAACAACTTGTTGTTCAATCTGTTTTAATAAATCGAGAGGCTTAGATAGAGTTATATATATCCACAAATTAAAGTAAATTTACCTTCTCTGGAATTAAGGAACATAATAAAAATGTTAAATTTTGAAATTTAACGTAGACGGATGTTCTTTGAGGACCATTAAATTTGTATATCGAAGCCTAAAGAACCATATTATCTATGTTAGCATAGGATTTATTCGCGTTTTATAATAGTAATGATTTTTTTTTTTTTTTTTTTTTTACCATTGTGATTTTAAATGAGGCTGTTACTCGAATTGTGTTATCAGTGTAAGGGTCGATTTGGGTACCTAATGTATATATAATTTATAACTGAAAAATCTACGCACAAAAAAAAAAAAACGATTTGATTTAATTACCCCATAATCCTCTAACCAACATGATTTATAAACTAAAGGAAAGCAAAGAGGCCAAGTTTGTAATAAGCTGCAAATATCTCTGCTTAAAATTCAGTGACAGCCAGTTTCAATCAACAAAGGGAATAAAACAGCAAGTGCAAATCACTAAATCCCTCAAGAAGCATTATAATGTGAGACAATATTAGCCATTCAATTGAAAAAAAATGATTTAGACATAATAATGCTGAAATTTATATTATTGCATTACAGATTGTTATGGTGAAATGCATATTTAAGATATTTCTAGCAAACTAAATTAGTTTGCATATGTAGCTTTGTAAATCCAATTCCAGATAGTAAATAGCTTGAAAAATGCCAAACAAAAAATTATACAAAATATTTAGACAGTAAGAGCATAAGATTAATTAATTACAAATATTATTTATTGCAAATATTACAAAGAAAAATTCTTTAAAGTTAATACCTTCGTATACCCATTGCTATTGGTAACAAAATTAATCACTTTTAAATGCCAGTGCTGCCAACACCATTGTTTTAACAGAAAATCACAAGACCAACAACTCGGAATAGTAACGAAACAATTCTATAGTCAGAATTGTCTCCACTATCACCTTAGTCTGCTAATGTGAAGATATTATATGGCCTAGTCGCTAAATCATTCATAGCATTATCAAAACTTCGATATTTGAAGTATATTGGTCTCTGATAAAATTTGGTTCATAATTACCGTAGTTACTGTGAAAGATAACCACAGAAATAGATCTCTGTTATGCTAGCATCGAATAACTTGGTTGCTTCCGATATAAACATTTAGTGAATATTCTAATGTTATATATATGAGGTTCTCTTATAAAATTTTTTTTTTTGTAATGCTTGGGGCTAACCTCTGATATGCAAGTTTTATCCTATCCGAGGTTACTGGTAAGCAAAACATTGAACATATTTGTATCGATAATCAGTTTAATACCATTTGTACCATTAATTGTAATAGCTCCAACGTTTTGACATGGTAAAATCTCTGCTGTAAAATGGCCAAAATTAATTTTTTGTAAACTTTTCCTATATGAATCGGTTGTTCGTCTTTTTAAAAATTTCTCTGTTACATATCCCAATAAAACATTGTCTTAAAAAAAAAGGAAAAGAAGGATAAAAAAATTTGAAGGTAAATAGGAAGTGATATAAACAAGTCTTGAAATAAGAATTATTGATTTAAGTCATGAGAAAATTACAGGCTGATTTGCGGTATTTACTTATTTTTATGGTTTGTAATACTTTATATTAAAGTTGATATTTTTATACCTTTAACTGTAAATTCATAAATTATCCAGCCTCTACCCTTTGATTGATTTACATAATTAACGGGTTTTATATAGCTTAACAAATACATTTCCATTATGTGAAAATTGGCTCCATTTTACTAGTCGAACGCTAAATCTGTTAGTTATTTTTGGAGACTTCTAAAGAATTTCCTTAAAACACAGACATAAATAATAGATGCTTAACAGATAGATCCTTGTCGCTGTTATTAGTTTGCTTAATTTTACTCATCTGAAATAATCCTTTAAAATACACAGTATGCCTTTTTTTCTTAAAAAAAATTCAACCACAGCATCAAGCATAGGTGTCTGATATTTATGCAAAAATGAATATGTTGTATTTATTAGTCTATATTCTCAATCAAGTTCCAGCTTTTGAACCACCAGCGATTAGAATAGTTTTTGATATCACCTGTCATACCAAATGAAAACGGAGCAAAATGGATAAAATTTGCCAAGACTAAAGTAAATACAGTAACAAAGAGCAAATGACGAGTTCTAGATGAAGTATTTGCAAAGAAATGCTCCATTAAAAAGGGCACCATAAAGACACTGAAATAAAGTGCAGGGAAATAATGATGAATATATGTAACACGGCCCATCATAAAAAAAGGAATATAATGAAAGAACCAGCCCAAGAAGAATAGTTTTCCTACTGATGTAAAGTTGGACCAGCGATCTGGTGTCATGTCAATAATCTGTCTTCTTTGACGAACAATATAAACACCAGTTGCAACACTAAAGGTGATAATAGAGAGAAAAGATGGCCACCAAACAGATGGATTACCCAAAAGATAGAATTTAACTGATTTGCTATCCCAACTACACATACGAAGACCGGTGGATACCATGGGCCATTCAGTGGGGCCCGATGATATAATATCATTCTTGTTAGGATCAGAGATCAAAGCATTATTTGTTTTCCACATGACTACATTCAAATGCCAAAAGTCTTCAAAAAAGTTGGACTTGTAAGCATCCTTGGATGCAGGAGGTACTAACTGATTTTTAGAAATTTATATTCAATTTGTATCTATTAACTTCACTTACAAGCAGCATTGCGATGATCTTCAATATTCCACCAAGTATGATAATCATTTGCTTTGGGATTGCGATCACAAAAGACTTCTTGTTGTTTGAAGCCCCATTGAGGCAATATAACTCCACGACTAGCCAATACGCAATCTAAATAAACATGACGAAGTCTAAAGCGTGTAGTTAAAGCCTTGACTTTCGTAGCTTCTTTATCAAATATATCTTGGGCAATCTCTACTCGCCAGTTATCTTGAGCATCACCAATCTCCTCATTTCCATAAGCGCTTACTTCCCAATGCTTTGAAGAAACGGGAGCATTAATAGGATGACTGTGAAGATTACGCTCTGTTAAAATATGATGAAGACGAATAACATCTCCATGTTTAATATATTGAATTTCACCATCAACATGAGTTGGTAATTGGTCATCACCCATAGTACGAGGCTGACGAATCTGCCATTGATTATTGCTATCCCTAAAGGTATAGCAAGTGATTTGTTGTTGTTTTGACCCATCAGGATATTGATGAGGATGAGAATGGAGAAGACCACCACCATAGCCAAAGTTTTTTAAAGTGATATTGGAGCCAAAAGCAATTTCCAATGGATTATCTCTGAAAGCACTACCATTTAATTTTGCTTGGAAAAGAGAACCCATATTAGCATCACCGGGACCACTGTTAATAAGAATGTGAAAATGAGCGGCAAAACTAGCTATATAGATTGTTATTGGTACCGCAATCAAACAAACACCACGAGCAAGCCAATGAGAGAAATAAGTTTTTTTTGGCATTTGAAGATCACCAAGCATATCCCATAAATCTTCTACAGTATATGTACCAGCCAAGGCAACGGCAAACAAGCCAACCCATTTCACACTTAAAACACATCCCAAACTGACACCAAGGCTGAATAACCAACTCCACCACTTCAATGAAAAGGAACTAGATTATAAACAAGCATGAATATCAGTATAAAGGTACATATGTTGTTATATTTGCCTTACTCGTGTCTTTGTGAACGAAATCCAGTCAAACAAAAAAAGCTTGCACCTGTAAAGAATAATAACATAGAATCTAACAGTACAAATCGACTAATTGTCAACAATGCGTTATCAAATAATACCATAGAAGCAGCCAAAACACAAGATTTCCATGAAAAATTCATATGGCGTGCGGTACCATAAGCTAAAGGTACCAGCATAGCACCCCAAGCAGCATTAAATATACGCATGGTAGTGATATCAAGCTCTTCAGGATATGTTTGGCCAGATTCAAAAGTAAAAGAACCATTATAATTGGCTATTACGCCAGATAAACCAACCAACATTTTACCCAAAGGTGGATGAACATCAAAATAGAACTCACGCTTTAAATAAAAGGAACCAAATTTACCAAAATGTGCCTAAATAAAGAGAAGTTAAATTCACTTATCATAATATCCCAAAAAAATATTATTTTTGCAAATTACCTCATCCCAAATAACCTTTCTTGATTTTGTAATGAGATAAAAGCGTGTAAAGCACGACAAAAGTGTTAATACACTAACTGCGATTATGTGCTGATACTTTATGATAAAAGATATCGCCTATACATGTTTAATTTTTTATATGCTTAATATATAATGTCAGTATGAATTCGATCAATTAATATATACCTTGCTGTATTTGACAGGCGTCTTGTATAATTTGCCATCTTTTTCTGAGATTGTGGTTGATTGAAAATGATCGTTACTGAGGGGCACAGGCTCATATGTATCTGAATATTTTGGCGGTGGCGAATCTGGTGTTTGTGATATTGGATGTCTTCTTTTCAAATTGTCCATTTTGATTCTTTTCTATATCAAAAAAAAAAAAAAAATGAAATGAAAAAGAAAGAAAAAGATTTGCGAATGAAAACAAAATTAATCAAAAACTATGCATAATTACATTTTAATTTTGTTTATTTGTATAGCCATTTTTAATTTACTTTTTTGTTGTATGTATAAAATATTTAATATGACCGTATAAATAAATTAAGTCGAATATGCATTCATGCGTTGTAACTTTTTGATTGAGGAGATATATTTTAGATCTATATAGTAGGCTGCTTTTTTAGCTTTCAAATCATATCGTTCCTGTAACTTATTTTTCCCAATTTGAGAATCAATTAAAACATGAGCAAAACTTTAAGTTACACAAGAGTAAGTTGCATCTTTGATATTAGTAGTCAGGAAGACTTGCAGTAAACTGAGTAGAATGCTCGGTTAATGACATTTAAGAGCCTATATTTACTGTTTGCTAGATTTCAGGACTTTGGAAGTATAAAACAGAAAAACTATAGTTTTTGGTCAATTTTTAACATTGACAAGAGAGTTTCACAAAAATTAATCGATAAACCACATTAAAACTTGAACAGGAAAAAGTTATGGCGATACGTCCAATACTTTTGGTGATAATGCATTGTTTGAAACATTTTGAAATAGACTAATAGTTGATGTTCATAGAATATAACAACAGGGCAGAAGTCGGTCCATTTCATGTTTTTAAAGAAACTTGTATGAGAAAATATAATATTTTAATTTCCATTATGGAATTTGAATACTTTATTTAATCAAGCAAATAAAATATAGCACTAATAAGCTAACAGTTTTTCTTTTTTGAAAAGTACAAACCAGATAAATAATGCATTATTTCAAAGTTTCCAACCTTCAAAACTAGGATGAGCCACCTATTCTATAACCAATCTCATATTGAACATTTTTTAGAATATATCTTCGACACTATTAATAGAAGCCAATTGGTCCCATTATGCTACTCGCTCCTAAATTTATTTTACATCCCATGAGAGACTCAACAACACATAAAGTTCACTGTTTCTTCCTTAAAAACTGGGCCCGACTTTTCATCCCTGCAATACTTTTCTTTTCACTAAATTACACCAGAAAAAAATTATATGCGAATATGCCTGTGTTGGTCAGCTCTAATATAAAAACAAGTATTGCAAAATATCCTATTTTTTTACAGTTATTATAATCTTTTCAGTACTAATGTTTCAGATTTTCGCGTTTACTTCACAATAAAAATTAAAACTTTTGAAAATACCGAGCACTTTCTGTTCTCTTGTCCTCTAAAATACCTTGTCTGGACCACAGCACTCTCTTTATACATTGATCCAACACTTATTTCTTGTACCTATAGCCAGTATCTCGAGTTTTTATACATGACATCCTCCAACACTCGTACCTCTTCTTCACCATATCCTAACTTATCCGTCTCTCAAGTATTTGCATGCATTCAACAGGCCATTTGGAATTCCCATTACCGCTCCGTTTTTGATCTCATTTCTTTCGTTCCCTCTCATGTTTTATCATCCATTCAATTAGCTTTATTTACTTTACACTCCCAAGAAAATATCCATTCAATCATTTAGAACTTGTTCCCCATTTACCCTGTCTTACTCTTCTCTGCCCTAGTCCGGGTACGCTAGTAGGACATTAAACAATGAAATAATTTTAATAAAAAACTTATTTCCCTATAAAAAAAAAAAAAAAAAAAAAATTAAAACTTTGAGCTTTCATATCTATGCAAAAAATTAAGCTGTAATAACACTTTTTAATATTAAAACTTGTTTTGAAGTATTCTTTAATATATTTAAGTATAAAAAAAAAATGAACAAATTTTTTTCTTTCCTTTTTTTGGCATTTATCTGTAGCAGATTTCAGAATATTTGTTTAATTGAGCAGAAGTTATTCTTATACATTTCATAGATCTCATTGAGCTCTGTCGGATGTACTATTATGTACTTAAGATTTTTCAAAATATTGATTTTTCGTAGAGGTGTCCTAAAAAATGTGTAAAAAAAAGAAAACTCTCAGTTTTGTTCTAAAAAAAGACCAGTATACCCCCACCCAAAATTTTAAATTTTAAATTTTTTTGGCAAAAATCTTGTTTTTTCTACGAAAAATGTAGTTAAAAAGTTCGCTAATAGCTAGATCAATAGATATTTTTGTTGCAAATTATACAAATTAACATATTTTGCAATATATATATATATATATATATTATAATAGACAGTATTTATCTTCAAAAAACCATGAAATTCCAAATGCATTTTACGAAAAAATTTATGTGAAACATTTATCCAAATTTTGTTTAGATTGATATAAAATCCAAAACTGTAGAAGAAAAATTTAGTGTCTTAGTTCAACTTACTTTGCAGTAGTACATCACTATGGCCTTCTGGATGCTCTCAGTCTCTCAGAGCACATGCATATGCTCAAATAAGACCCTCAATAGGCTCATAAGATTATCGATTCGCTCATATGAGAGCATCTCAGATATTGACTGAAAAGTCAATTAATGAAAAGTTAGAAAATAGTAGTATTTTCAAATATAAATTCCTTTTGCTTAGCTAATTACAAGTTTTTTGTGTGTAAAGCATCATTATTATTACGTACGTCAAATATTTTGAAAGATATACGTATTCAGAGTTTCCAAATTTCTGAAGCTTCAAATTTGATGTGGCTGACAAGTACAGTGGTGTTCTTTAAAAGAAGCATTTATATGTACTTTATGTTGTATAAGGATCGGATTTGCGATAATATACTTAAAAAAGAGTACAATAAAAAGAATGTGTAATTAATCAGTTCTTCAACTGTACAATAAAAACAAGATAAGGTTTATTTAGATATGAAACTATTGTCTTTTATAATGATTTAGTATTGAGTTCCTGAGATACAATTAAGAGTGGTATTGAACTATTAGATCTGTTTGAGAGTAATTTATGAATTGATGTTAATCAATCATCATAATTAAGCCATGATTGCAGATCATGTGAGTTGTTGCCTTGTTTCAATACTGCACTTTTTGTGGCCTGAATTGTGATTTGATATATCTTGACAGCTACTTAATTAATCAACCGCTGAGGTTAAAGAGTATGGTATCATAATTTGAGTGGTCCAAGTCTTTTTTCGGTTAATTGATTTAGAAATAATAAACTAGGCATTTTTTATATCCGATTCTAGACTTATTCTTTCATGTTATGAATAGCAATCAATGGATTGTATGTTCTATTGATTGTTTATAGAAGGCGATAAAGTATGATACTTGGTGGAATGCAACACTTTACTTAAACTTGATGTTCAAATATTTCATTATACCATACTATAATTTCTCAATGAATATACCTGCAAAGCGAACCAAAAATTGAATACAGAAAAGTTATTTATTTTATCATTGTTGTGCACAGAGAACTGAGGACGCAACACGCAACATAGCACATGCATGCTTATTAATACTTATATTGTCAATCAAAATTCATCCTCAGCGAATATATTATATGGTTAAATGTTTTCAATCTGCCCATGTTTTTCTATTAAAATTTTAAAAGAAATGCAGCAAATATAGGTTTAACGATTTGACATAAGAATAAAATGAAAAACATATGTTGAGAGAGTATTCATAAGTTTGGTTTAGTTTGGTAAATTTATATAAACTAGAATAAAATTTAGCATCTAATACAGCTAAAATTTACGATATGAGAATTCACTAGACAAAAAGAGCCAACAAAGTAGACGTTAGCACATCACCAACACTGTAAGTATTGTAATTAGTTGTTGCTGAAATGTCAAAAGAATCTGTAAGAATAATCTTGCCAAAATATTACACTTTTATTAACGATACATCCTTTGGATGTATTTATACACACTCATTATTTTATTATAACTATTACAAGAGTTTTACTATCTAAGAATATGATGTAGATCAATAATACAGATGCATTGATCTACTATAACACTAATTATAGACTGAGATCTTGGATGTGAGACCTATGATGTATCTTGACATAACAGTTATCGTTATTGCTATTTATCACAAGAAAGAAAATTTTGTTTGAAAGAAAAAATAATGCATAGGAGATTTGTACTTATATCACCATCATTGGAAAAATGCGAAAACAGCAATTTCAAAATTTGCAGTTATCTGTTTCTTTGCGTGAAATTGTTATAAAGTTATATTTTTCCAATAACTTCTTCACGTAAAGTAGTTTCTGCAGCGATAGTCATAGTAGTTTTTTCAGAAAAGTTGTAGTTTATATCTCAAATCTCATTTTTCACCTTCTTTCCCGTGGTGTACACCGACCACCACACCAAAAGAATTGTTGTGTGAATTTAATAAAATTCACCGCTGTTATTATTATACAACATATTGCATGATTAAAATTATATAAAATACAAATAAAGAGATGTTTAAAGGGGTTTTTTCCTTGGATTTAATAAATGTAATCCCTTATCCCTCGCAAATGTACAAAAAACTTTTGTAAATTTTTTTATTTAAGTATTTGAATTGAAAAAACTATTTTACTACCTTGTTTCAATTTACAATGAGTTGTTTCAATTGTAATTTGCAACTACTATATTTTCTGATTTAAACATCTTCCACATGCAATTGCATTGCAAAAAATAACAATTTCAATAAATTCCCCCTGAATTTTCATACATCTCAGGTGTGACGGTAATTCAAAATAAAAACTTTCTGATGATGAAAAAAATTGATAAAAACAATCCTAAATTTTTAAAATGCAAAATTGACATCGAAAGTGTAAAGTAATCTGGCTAGCTTTACTAAGTAACCTCGACATGAAATTTAATTTCACGTTTAATAATGCATTTTTTAAAAACATTTATCACCAAAAATTTTGCAAAAAAAGCAAAAACATAAAAATCACTTTTTAATGATTCTAAAACTACTTTTATAGTAAAATACTAAAATTAACGTTACAGGCAAATAAAGCAAAAAAATTCCTATTATTTGAAACATTATTTGCCAGTCTAGCTCTATTTTTCATAGAGTTATTAGCTTTCTTTGGAACAGTCAAATTTTGGACGAGGGTACACAAGGGGAAAATTCATGATTTTTCGAAATTGATTTTATGGTAAAATATGATAAAACTATATAAAAGAATCGTTTTTAGTTTATAAAGTATATGCTTAAACGGTTGCTATCTCGAGTTACAGCCCATTGAAGTTGCGTTTTTGTACGCTTGTAATAGAAATAGTTTTATAATAAATGTACGAGCTTAATTGAAATTTTTGCTAAATCTATTTTTCTCTTTTATACATCTGTTTTAAAATATTACTCTTTGAGATTACTTTGAAACTGCAAGAGTTATCAACTGAAAAGTGAATTTTTTAATGATTTTCTAGGTATTTTGAGATGCAGTCCGCATAAAACGGAGTTTGATAATTTTGGCCCTGCAATTCGAGCTCGATATGCAGTAAAACTACTCTTTGAAGTAATTTTTTTTTGATATAATCTTTAGGGCAGCGTTATAGAAAGTATTCTAGCATGCGCATTCTGACCTCCTGTACTCTCTCAGAGCACATGGTTGTGCTCAAATGAGAGCATCTCAGATATTGACTGAAAAGTCAATTAATGAAAAGTTAGAAAATAGTAGTATTTTCAAATACAAGCTCCTTTTACTTAGCTAATTACAAGTTTTTTGGTGTGTAAAGCATTATTATTATTACATACGTCAAATATTTTGAAAGATATGCGTATTCAAAGTTTCCAAATTTCTGAAGCTTCAAATTTGAAGTGGCCACAATCACAGTAGTGATGTTCTTTAAAAGAAGTATTTACATGTACTTTACTTAAATTTGATGTTCAAATATTCCGCTATACGCTACTATAATTTCTCAATAAATATACCTGCAAATCGAAACAAAAATTGAATACAGAAAAGCTGTTTATATCATCATGTACAGTATATCTCTCTACAACAGCCAAATGTTTCTGCTTATTGGGAGAATAAATAGCACATGTATGCTTGTATATTTCTCTGTAAAATCCTTATCAAAACTATTGCGCCTCAAGATTTCAGGTTTTTTGCAACTTCTGGTTTTGAATTCAATTGTATAACTTTTTATGTAGGTTCTCTCACAAAGGTTACTGTAAATGCTAGGAAAAATGTAGGGAGCACATCCGTTTTCTTATTGAGCAAACCTTTTTTATTGCTTAGAATACATTTTTCCAACTTCATACACTATCTTATATATGGAAAAAGCCTGAAGCCAATCAAAGCATTATCATTGAGGCTGTTACTTTGGCTAAGGTCTTCATTCACTATATTTAATTTTACAGAGCAAATTTTGTATAATTGTAATTACTTAGACAAAATGTACTTGAAACAAGATATGTTCCATAAGAAAAGGGGCTCTACACAGGGTCTCTTTTATTCAGAGAAGTGCTATACAGTAACCTGTGCTTTTGTGGAAGAGATATTGAAGACTATTAATATCTATACGCTTTTAGGTGGTAAAAAAAATAAAGTCATACTTTTAAGAGTTTGTTCATACTCACGATACATCAACAGTAATACCTTGCAATACTGTATTTTGTAATATACTTTCAGGTGCATACTCATATTTTTATCTTGGCACTATAACCAAAAAAAAAAAAAAGGTAGGAATTAATCATTTAAATGAACCGTTCTTATTTTTATTCAAAACTGGAAGAAATTAATTTCAACCTCGATTTATGCAAAAATAAGTTTACATTAATTTGATAAATTTTTGACTCTTCAAGACTCAACTTAGTGCTTCCAAAGATAGCTACGGCATTTTATTTGTATACTATTTGTAGTATTTAAACATATTTTTGGATTTTTTTTTTGTAAGAGGTTAACTCCAGAAAAGATGATGCGCTACAATTTTGAAGACTGATGCATGGTATAAAAATTATGGCACGGACAGATAACCAAGATAAAGAATATGTATGGCTATATTATTACAAAATTATTTATATTTTATTGATTTTACTGGATAGATATTTATTTAGTATTTGTAAATATCTTCATAATAAATCATCCACGTGTACAACATACATCATGAGCAAAAAATTATGTAAAATCACAGGAAAAATTTCTTTTACACCATTAACAATTAAGTTTTATATACATATACATAATATCAGCAGCTCTCCAACTACCATATAATAAAATAAGCGATATATTTCAACTTGGTTACTATTTAATTGATTACGTACTTTGAAAAGATACATTAAATAACTTTATAAATGCGGTAAAATATACAGGTGTTAATAAATTTTATTACAAAATGCCTTACTGGGGATATTGCAATCCTATGATTGTAATTAAAATCTTTTATAAATAGAAAGCTAGTCTATAATAAAATTTGAGTTAGTTATATGTCTTAGTTCCTTATTTTTTTGTAGGCTACTTTCTGAAAAGTGTCTGAGAAACTGTAACCCAGATTTAGGACATGCGCCGAAAATGGGCAAAGGGCAGATCGCCGAAAATATTGATTCACAGCAGCGATGATGTTATAAAAGTGCAGAAAATACTCAATTCTAATGCTTTCATTTCAGTTTGAATTAGTTTAATACATTAATATACATGCTTGCTACATGGGCCGCGTTTAAGTTTTTTTAAAATATTGGAAATTGGTCGAAAAACTACTGTTTAACTACAGCGAAATTCGCTCAACAACAAAGGTGCGTCCTAGAAACACCCTTGTTTAGTAATGAAGTTTGATCACATAAAACATGTATAAATAGCCTCGCGAAAAGCTATCATCCTTATTGAAAATTATCTTTTTTTACAAATAACTCTCAAAATGGCCACTGTTGACAAAATCAAATATGTTTTAAATGAACCTTTTACCAATTTCCTTAAGGTTTGAATTATAATCTGTAACAAAGTTTTAAATAGTAATGTTTTCTCAATCAATGCTAGAATCTCTTGCATGAGAAATTTTATCAGGATTCTCCAGAAAAAGTTGTTAGACTTTTGGAAGTAGGCTGCGGGTATGTTGTTTTTTCAAAAATGACCATTTGATTTTCCTAATGCTTTCAAACAGACCTGGTGATTTTGCCTTGATCTCTAAGGAAACTTTCAATGGCAAGATCAATATTACTGCTATTGATCCCTCTGATGATATTGAGCAAGCCTTCAAGAAATCAATCGGTTCTGATGTTCAGTTCTTAAAAGAAGATATCTTTACTTATAAATCTGACGAAAAGTTTGACGTTGTTTTATTCAGTAAGTCGCTTCATCATTGTAATCCAGTTGATCAGGTAAGCTACAACGTTTGATTTACATGAGAAATATAGCTAACCGACATTTTTCGTAGGCCTTGAAAATTGCTTACAGTCTTCTCTCGGATAATGGTGTTTTAATTGCTGAAGAAATTCAATTTGAATTAGCAAACGACAATGATGTAACATGGTTTTTGGAGCGCCTAGATCTTGTTCGCAGTGCTGGCTGCTTTATTTCGAAAGAAGAAAGAATTGAAACTGCTGGTCCTACTCAAAAGCCAATGCTTTCAAAAATTCTCGACCCAAGCCTTCCATTATCTGAAAGATGGTTTACTCCTCACACTCACAGCCATGGATCTGAACATGAACATGCCCACGAAAAGCATCATCATGTACATGAAGGAGCTCATGAACATTCTCATGACCACCAACACCACCATCATCATCAGAAATCTAATGAAGATCAAAAGAAATTGGACAGAGAAGACCCTAACCAAATTGCTACTTCGAATTCCATTCGTGTTGCCATCAATGCTCAATTTGGTAAAGAAAACGTCCAAATGAATATTGTTCCTTTTTTTTATCAATTCTTTCATTTCTTTGGGTAATTATAACATTTTATACTTAATTAATTTGCAACTAATTATAACATATTAGCTTGAAAACTGATGATACTTGCCAAGCAGTTCTTCGTGAAGTTATGAAGCAAGAGCAAAGGGCCGTAAACGAGTCCAAACTGAATCCTTTCGGATTAAATATCGTTGCTTTCAAGAAAAACTAAAACATTTGAATAGTCTTAAAGAATGCAATTTTTTTAGCTCATAATAAATATTTTTAAGCTTTTATAAAGATTAATAAGACTTTCTTGCAATAAAAGCGCTAGGAAATATCTTCAAAGCATTCATCAATATGTGGTTATAGTTGCCCTTTGTCTACCACTTACAGATTGCAGTCTATTCACAATAAATTTGGATAAAAAAACTTTGTTTCAAATTTCTATGAATTTACATTCTCATCGTGTCTAAATTTCATTTGGGTTTTGTCTCAATATGCAACTACAATCGTCCAAATATTTTTCTGAAATGTCTGAATTTTTGCATTGTTGTTGTCATCGTCATTACAACAGTTGCCGAAGTAAAGGATGTAGAAGTGGTACACACCCGGCTCTGGTTCAAGGGATGATTCTCTTGAATGATTATTTTTTATATCATTATTTAGTTATCATTTATATTTATCAAATTTTGTATTTTATTAAATGCCTCCCAAAAAAAAAAAAAAAAAAAAAATTGAACTATATAGCTTAGCTTAAAAGATACGAGGAAATAAGGATTATATAATGTTATACTGAAAATAAAGCGTGGCTCGTAGAGCTTGTACCACTTTGGAATTCGAAGCGAATACAACAAGTATTGAGTTAGGCACAACATACATGACATTTTTTGAATTGTAGCAAAATTATACAAATTGGATAGCTTAGCATATGTCTTAATTATTCGTGAAGCGTATTTTGAAGCTCCATTTTTTGACATTTGATTCAGATAAGTTGAGTTTCACAAAAGGATTTCCTTAATACACATTTGGACTGCTGTTGTGAACAGATTAACCTCTGTTTACCCCTTGTCTTGTTACTATAATGGCCTTTTGCAAAAAGGCATTTCACACATCATGTCGCTTTTTACATTCCACAAGACTGGAGAGGCCCATCAGTGTTGCTCCTATGGTTGATATAACTACTCCTGTAATTACACTTTTTTATTGATTCTCATTATCATTATATCTGACCTTAATATATCATAGCAATTTCTTGAATTATTACATATTATTAGCGGTCAAAATCGATACGAATATTATACCGAAATGCATCATAGTCATGCAATCATCAATCATGTCTCCCATTTAGATCGATTTGTTGGGAAACCAAGGCCCAATGTCACTGTTCAATTGGGTGGTTCAAATGTTGAATCAATGGCTATTGCCACTAAAATATTACAAGATCAAGGTTATGCACAAGTAAACATCAACAATGGATGCCCTAGTCCTAATGTACAACATGGTAAATTTGGGGCAGTTCTAATGAAAACACCTCAATTGGTAGCAGATATGTTGACAGAGATGGAAAAGCGCAATGTTACTATCCCAGTTACAGTAAAGTGTAGGACAGGTATAGATCATCAAGATGATTTTAAATTTTTACAAAGTTACGTCAATACCCTTTTAAATGAAACAACAAGACCCCCACCACATTTAATTGTGCACGCGAGAAAATGTATTTTGAAGGGATTATCACCAAAGCAAAATCGAAGCATACCTCCACTTAATTATGAGCGAGTGTTTGATTTAAGTGAAGCATTCCCAGATCTGCCAATGACTATAAACGGTGGATTTACTTCAGTAGAACAAATCAAATTAATGTTGGAAAAAGTAGATGGGTGTATGATTGGAAGAAAAGGTATGTATAAACAACTTGAATAATTATAAATTTGGTATTGAATGCTTGAATATTTAGTGATGGACGAACCTATCTTTCTCCAAGAAATTGATAAATCAATTTACAATCAAGAAAATATTAAAACAATTGAGCAAATCACATCAGACTACTTAGGTATGTTCATTATATGGAGTGTTTGATATTATACAACTTCTAATAGCTTTTGTAGATTATGCTGATAAACTTTATTCAACTCGCTTAGATAAAGATGAATATGGTTTACCACCATTGACCCTAATGGTAAGACCTCTCATGGCTCTATACAAGGGAAAAAAAGGCCGTATATTTCGCCGAGAAATACAAAACACATTAAAATCAGATACTCCATCAAATCAGTTTTCCACTCTTGTCACTAATGCATTAAATAAAAGTGTTGCTTTAATGTAATAAAAAAAATTAAACTTAAATGTACAAATGTGTGTATATATTATATATAAATCAAAATAATCTAATGAGACAAGAACTTTCTTCCCTTCAAACGACGTCTAATAATGACACGACGACCATTTTTGGTAGCTAAACGAGCTAAGAATCCATGTCTTCTTTTGCGAACAAGTTGAGAAGGTTGATAAGTGTTACCATATGTAACAAAACGCATTTGTGTTGCTCCAAAAGTGTTGTTGATGGCTGGTGTACGGAAGGCACCCAAACTATGTATAATTTTGTTGAGTTTTTTTTTTTTTTGACATTTTGAGAATATTATACAATTACCTAGCGGACAAAATACTGCTTTGGCCGATCATTGATGGGCGAGCAGCCATAGTATTTAATGAAGAAGTGAACGGAGCAGAAGCTCTAGATAAAAATTGTTGAAACAACATGTTTTGATGGATATGTAATGAAAGAAGACGAGAGCAGTTTGGCTTCCCCTCTTTTTCTTCCCCCTTGTCAGAGTGTCTGGGGTGCTTGAATTTTTTACAATTGTTATAAAACTACACAAAATTTAAGAAAAAGGGTCACGACAACTGTTGATTCCATTGGATATTGATGCTCATGTAAAGTTATCAAAATAGATCAGAATCGCTCTTTTACTAGGAGTTGAGAACATTATTCTAGCATTTGTAGTGGTAAAATAACCAGACTTTCTCATATTTTCATTTTAAAATATTTATTAAACATTTGTGTATTCAAATATTGAGAATAAACCAGTATTTCACTACTATTTATAAACCTTATTCATTACGATATCTGTGTAAAAAAACATTATTATCCCGTTGTTCATGCCTTTTTCTATAAAAAAAAAATGAGAGAGTATCATATTAATATTAAACAATATTCGTCTAATTTGATTCTTTAAATAGCTTGTTTTGGCATACTTGAAGAAACTCTTCAAAATTTTATTTCGGCTTTTTCATATTAATTTTTAAATACTAATTTCGGTGCATAATTATAGTGCCATATTAAAAATGCTATTAATATATTCATGATATTTTATTTTGTAGCATAAATAAGCCTGAAACGAGTGGAAATATTAAACACATCTACTTCCTTAAAAGCTTCCTCCATGTTGGCATCATATACTTCAGAGGTAATGGATGTCAGTTCAGTAACCATTACTTTAACGGCTGGTAAAGCTAATCGTTGTATGGCTAAAAACAATTTTCCAGGATAATCACCCCAGGCTCCAATAGGGACATCATAATTGATATCTTTAATATCTTGATAATCAGCATTAGCCAGAAAAGTAGAAATTTTATCGGCAACAAATGAATCCATATTACGAGCCACAAGAGCGTCGTTAACTAGAGCAATAATACAAGAATTAAAAACAATAATTTACATAAAACACAATAAAGACTTACTCCAAAGGTTAATATTCTTAAAAGCAGGCCCAGCATTTTTGTACTCGTTCACAAGTTCAAGGATTTCAATAGCTCCTCCTGGCTTAAGAATACGTTTCATTTCTTCAACTGAACGTATATATTGGTCTGTTGGAAATCCCATAACCAAAAACCGTTGAAATACAAAATCAAACGATTCATCTTCAAAATAGTTTAAACCAGTTCCAGCATTAAGAATTTGAAACTTAACATTGGAAGGAATATCCTCTATGATAAATACATCAGCCATATCAATTCCAACAAACTCAGAATTAGGGTATAAATGAGCCATATCTAAAGTCCACCAACCAGGCCCACAACCAATGTCAAGCACTCGGATGCCTTTAGACAGTTTTTCGTGAAGAGGTGATTTGAATAATCTAAAAAAAAAAAAAAAAAAAAAAAAAAAAATGGAATTTGGTCTTCTATTTTTATTTTTATTTTATTTTGCTACTGTATTATAAGCTCTTACCCTCCAAGGACATTTCTAAAAAAGCGTTAAATGTTAATATAGATACTGATAATTCAACTGCATAATTAACTTACTTCCAAAGTTTATGGTTTAATTCCAATCTGTCAACTTCTTTTTGATCACTGGGCAAAATATATGCTACATCTTCTTGGACAGATAAACGACGACCATTTTTCCATTCAAATGCAACTTCATGATTTGAATGTATAATTTGATTGTTTGAGGACAGCATTATTTTGATAAAATTTTAATGTAGACCAACGTACTGTGAAATACATTGTCCTTTATATATAATAAAACAAGAATGATATAATTGGCTTAAATTGTGAGTAGGATTCCCCTATTTACTGGGCTTTCAGGAGAAAGTTCCATTTGCATAAATCTAAAACTCGCACAAATTCCTTTTGAAACCCTGGCTGTCTGCATGAAGTAATTGGATAAAATTGTGAATACAAAAGATCATTTCATCTCTTCTGAGAATTGTAATTTGGCTCTTAAGGTTATGTTATGATTTTGCCTCAATTTAAATCAGAGTTTATCGAGCTTTATTAGGCAAAATATTCTGATCCTATTGACATTGGTTATTGAACTTATTGTACAACGTATTAACTCAAATTCAGACAAATAAATAACAATATGAATGTTATGAAAAATAAACTAAGATAAAAAATAAAATTAGTCAGTATATTTGGATAACTTACCTACAGAAATCTAAAGACTTTCCGATAACAGAAAACCAAACCACGTACGTTATGGCAATATAAAGTATATACTAAGTGAATCTAAGCTATCTTGAAAGCAGTAGGATTACCATCTTAATTACAGATGAAAGATTCAATGGACATCACATCCTTGGATGTATTTATATCTCATTACACAGTATTTTAAATGTTTTACAGACTAGAACACAATAACCACTAATATGAGAAGCTTTGTGCAGATTAGCAGTTTTACTAGGCATTTGATTCAATACGAGAGTTGTATACTCAATACTATGATAATAAATATAACTAGATGAGGTTAAATTTCATCACAGATAGCAATGGTATTGCACTAATATAATGAAGAAAACTGTGTAAATGTTGTTCATTATTAAGATAGCTTTGAGAAAAGATATGCTTGATAGGAAATATTTCTGCTAGGTTGTACATGAAAACTTGCCCTTTGAAGCCGCTCATTGAATAATCGTTGGTGTGAGTTGAATTACAAATTTTTTTATGCTCTACATTTTGGTAAACTACATCAGTTAGCTCAATTCATAACCATTTTGATAGATCCACTTGCTAACAATAAGCTGAAAAATCAAGTAATAAACAGCATGCAGGCAAAACGAGATGAATGAGATATTATAGTTACAAGACTAGCTTTTGTTACTACAGTGTACTGGGCTTAACTCTGTTATTGATATTCAAAAAACTAATTTTTACTATTCCAATCTTCAAAAATGGAGTGTGTCTTCTTTTCTAATAAATAGCCACATACTGAATGCTTTTCAGAAGGTATCTGTCGAGTTATACTATCTGTCTATAAATTTATTTTATATCTCACGAAGGACTCAAAACAGGTACAATTTATTACTTTTTTCTTAAAAATTGGGTCCTATTTTTCGTCCCTGTACAACTTTTTTTTGCATTAAGTTACATCAAGAAAAATTTAATATTTTAATATGCTTGAGTCGCTCAGCTTTAATTCAAAAATGTGTGCTTAAAAATATCCTATTTTTAACAGTTGGTATAGCTTTTTTAATGCTAATGTTTCAGATTTTTACAGGTATTTCACTGCTAAAAATTAAAACTTTGGGCCTTCATATCTTTACAGAAAATTGGGCTATCCTAGCATTTTTTTAATAATAAAAATCATTAGTTTTGTAGCGCTATATAAGACATTTAAGTACAAAAAAACTCTGAACACTTTTTTTTTCCTTATTTTGTAGCAGATTTCAAAATATTCGTTAAATTGAGCAATAACTATTTTTTATTCCTATTATAGATAACCATTAAAGACGAGCCGAGCTTTAGACGAGCTTGGTCAAAACTCGTGAGACGAGTCGAGCCTTGTACTACACGAGCTCGAGCCGAGTTTTCAAAAAAGCTCGTTTGAGGAAGACGAGCTTTGTGTTATTTACATTTTATGACAATTAGCAATTGATATAATATTACTAAACATTATAAGTTTGTCTTACATTAATCATTTGTCGCTTGACAGACAAAATAAAGCACTTCTGCCACATTTGAGCTTTTTGAAAAGAGGCCAAAAGCTCGTCTTTGTTGCGTCCACAGTTTGTTATGATAATTTGGAAGATAATGCACCTTTGGATTTGTAATCCCTATTGGGAATAGGAGAACTAATTGATTTATGACAACACTCTTAGTATGTTCCTTATAAATGACCCTAGAGTGAGGGATATATTTGATAAATATCAGGTACATGCATTATGCAGGAAACAAATATATCCTATGATATGATAGTAAATACTAGCAGCGGCAACGATTCAAATTCGCGAACCGATTACACCATAAATTTGCATTAAAAATGAAAGTTCGACAACACGACCGAAAATTCGATAGTGACCCGAGTAACCGCAAATAAACTTCATCATT
>JAEPRC010000593.1:0-28171 GCA_016758945.1 Mucor plumbeus
CACTTTTTAAAAAACCGGTCCATGGACCACTCAACCGTCTCCATTAAGATATCTTTGGACCTGTTTATAAATAGTCTCAAATGGACCGGTGAACCGGTCCTTTGGACCACCCCGTTGCGCCGTAGTGTTTATTTAGATATAAAAGTATTGCCTTTTATAATGATTTAGTATTGAGTTCCTGAGATACAATCAAGATCGGTATTGAACTATTAGATCTGTTTGAGAGTAATTTATGGATTAATGTTAATCGATCATAATTAAGCCGTGATTGCAGAGCTTGTGGGTTGCCTTATTTCAATGCTGCGCTTGTTTTGACTGGATTGTGGTTTGATATATTTTGACAGCTACTTGAATGATTAACCGCTGAGGTTAAAGAGTATGGTATCGTGATTTGAGTGGTCCGAGCCTTTTGGTTGATTGATTGAGAAATAATAAACTAGGTGTTTCTTATATCCGATTTTAGACTTGTTCTTTTATGTTATGAATAGTAGTCAATGGATTGTATAATCTCTTGATTGATTATAGAAGACGATAGAGTATGGTACTTTATGGAATACAACAATAATTTATTGGAGTATAAGGTAATATAATGTGAGAACGTGAATGAGATGATTCAGAACAAATATTTTTACTAAATTTCTATATCTATTTTGACATCCGAGTATTTATAATGTATCTTTTTGCAATTGAAAGCAATTCATACAATTCATAAGTTGTCATATAATGTAAATTATTACACCCTTTAAAAAAGTATTCCCGTAATATACAGTGCCTCCCAAAACTGTCCCAGTGTTTGCTAATTTTGAGTTTAGCATGATTTTTAGGTACAACAAATATATTTAAGTTACAACATATTTTATATATTTCGGAAGACAAAATAATTTTCTTTTATATAAAGTTAAAAAAAAATGTAAATTTTATTGGCTGTTTGGAGAAATGTCTAATTCTAATAGGTGTAGTAACTGGGACAGTTTTGAGAGCTAAAGATGAGAAAAATATATTCCTATTCAATAGTCTGTCCGAAGACCGTTTCTTTCCAAACATTGTTTTATACAATTTGGCATGCTATCTATAACCTTTTGACACTCCTCTTGTTTGATTGTGTTGTACCAAACCTCGGTTACACGCTCCGAAAGATCCAGGATTCCTTTGGGCGCTGTTTTATAACTATTAAGCCTCATCTTCAGTAAAATTTACGTATTTTCAATCAGATTTAAGTCATTTAATTGCAGAGATGGATTTATAACCTCAAAGTATTGATCCAGTGGATATTTGCTGACTAAATTTGATATATGTTTTGGGATATTGATATACTAAAAATGATCTGATCACGACAAAGGCCTAAGTTTGTCCCAGGATAATTGATATTCCGCTTCAAAATTTCTTCTAAAATTTTTTTATGCAAATTTCAATTTATAATGACTTTAATTTTGCATAACCGACCAACTCCAGCATACGTAGCGGTACTTCAAAGCATGACACTCTCACTGCCACTTTCAGCCGCTATATCCACAAGGTTAGGTTTCAAGCTCTCATTGTCTCTAATTTAAATCTAGCTTCTACCAACTGAGTTTAACCAATTACTATTGGTTTTATCTGGTCAAACTACTCTTTTTTAATTGTCGGAAACCCAATTACTTCGTTAAATACACCAATTTAATCGCTTCTTGGTATTAGGCCTAGACAACGAAAAAAAATTATTCTTAATAATCGCACTTA
The DNA here is from genome assembly GCA_016758945.1 of Mucor plumbeus. Taxonomy (NCBI): domain Eukaryota; kingdom Fungi; phylum Mucoromycota; class Mucoromycetes; order Mucorales; family Mucoraceae; genus Mucor; species Mucor plumbeus. The sequence continues at coordinate 1,720 of JAEPRC010000593.1, forward strand.
AATACCCCCTACAGAGTGCTTTTCGAAGAATTTTCTGTTTCAATTTAGCTCCGACACCGGTTTCAAGCATTTTAAATATATTACCAGCATTATTGACTGCGTTTTTGTTGCTTAGTGAACGCAAAAACTTTCATCAGTCTTAGAAAGCAATTTAAGTGAACCTCCTTTAGACGCATTCAGGCTTGTGCAACATCGTTTTTTAATTATTTCCACAATAAATTTACTAAAGCACATTATCTCCGCAACAAAAAGCATTAATTTGTCGTTGTTTAAAAGACAGATGACACTCTTTTCCTTATTGACTTGGAGTTTTTTCTTGCTAACTTTCAATAGACCAAAGCGCGAAAATCTGTATACAAAAAAGAATTTTTTTTTATTCTGTTTATTGAATTAAGGGTTTTTATATTAATTGTCAAAAATTTAGAATCATAACCCAAGCTGTAGTTATGTAATCAGAGATTTTGTAAAAATCAATAATACCTCTCAAAACTGTCCCAATGCACATGTTGCCGCAGATTAGATATAAATTCAGATAGCGAACAAAATTCAAATTTTTTTTAACTTGACATAAAAGAAAACTATTTAATCTTTCGAAATACATAGAATTCTTCGTAATTTAAATATATTTGTAGTACTTAAAAAGCATGCTGAACTCAAAACTAGCAAACACTGGGACAGTTTTGGGAGTCACTGTACATCATTATATTGCTACTATTTAATCATTAAAGCGTGATTTTTATTGAATTATTTATGCAGTATTCATATATTTATTCTGATAATATTATTATTCGTATCTAATAAACTCATACAACTAGTATATAAACCCTCTCTTTTATAAACTCATACTAAAACAATATCATTATGCGAAAATAAGTAATTGATATAGAATATTGCAGAAATTTTAGCATTTACTATGTTATTTTATGCTAATAATGTTTTCCCGTAGCGCGTACTTTCTCATTAATTGAATATATTTTATACATTTACCTTCAGTAATTTTTTTATACTAACGTATATTATGATAAAATTTAATTAGTATTGTGGAGTGTGGAACTAGCCTGTGCCACCTTGATTTAATCAGATATATAGCTTTATGCTCATTTTATATTAACCATAAATAAAGAAACATAGATATGAAACTTTTTCCATCGTGTAACAAGTTTCTTTAGCTTTAGTATGCTATTTCATTTTATAACAGCTTTCTTTATTTTTAGTAAAACATTCGATACATATTTTAGCTTTGAGCTTTATACAAGCTTGCAGCAGCACACAATACACATTTTATTTTTCAAGATTATTACTACTTTTTGCAATTATGGTTAAACTTATGTAATAATTCACATTACATAGCAGTGAAGCAACTGCATGAATTGTTTCAGTAATTAATCATATAAATACTCAAGCAGAAACAGATATTAAAACATTAGTGAGAATATCTGTTTTATTCTTCTACGCCATTTTAATAATTTAATCAGATAAATATATTAAAACACAACCTTCCATATTTCTTAATACTGCTTGTCAAATATTAACCTCCATTAATACATAGTAAGTATTGCCAAACACAATATTGAAAATACATTAGTAACACCAACGTCCACCCCAAAGTACTTATTTCTTAATAGCTTAAACTATCCCAAGAACATAGTATTTCATTACAACTTATATTATTTAGAATATCGATTTAAATATATAGAGATGATATTTAACTTATTATGTGGGGAAATAGTATCTTATTTAGCACAAACACCAATGTAAAATTTGTTTATCATAAATATGGGCCCAAGTCAGTTCTAAAATTACCAGCCATATTTGCTAGTACAAGTTCGACTCGACAACAATGCTAACTATTTTACATCAACTAAGGTCTGTAAATACATTAATTCTCGCTGAGTATACTACCCAATTGAGTTCCCGTTACAATAGTATAGATACATATAATAAGGTTCATCCGCAGAACTCTAGAGTTCTAGCCTCTCTGAGTTCTTATGAGGGCGAAGGAATAGAAACGAGCACCGATCCCCTTTTTTTTTCTTACTTTGTTTGTATTTATTGTTTTAAATAATTTCAAAAATTTATATAAAGCTACAATATGCTCCAAAATCAAACTTTGAAATTGCATTTAATGAGCAGTAAAGATACAAATGATATGTCTTAACTTCGTTAGCTAACATCTGTTTTAGAAGAAGTTTAGCTCAAGTTTAAAAAAAAAGACTCTGCTTCAAAATAAAACAACTGGAAAGATTCTCGTATTTAACAAATATTGATCTATGTAAGCTGGAAATTTAAAAATATATACTACGGCTGTAAAAGTATTCAAAACTAAATTTTTTATCATCCCATTGATTTGCTGGATAAATTGTGGGAATAGAACGCCCACATTTTACGCCTTCTTTCAATAACCTAAAAACCTGGCTTAATCGTTTGTACCTTTTTTTTGGTGGTGTTGTTAGTTTGGGTATGTAAATTAAAAATCAAAGGGTTTGTCAGTTTTTCGTCAGAAAATAGAACCAAAACATTGTGCGGTACACGTAACATCTTGCTAAAATTTAGTAAACCATTATTAATTTTCAGATGTTTAGTTAAAGAAAAAGAAAGCAATATAAATGTCGAATAATTCGATAGAATAACAAGATATTGCAGCATCTTTATCACTGAAACTTTACTTCTTTTTCGACTTGTTTTACTCCTTTAATATATAAACGATATTTTTAACTTTGAGAGTATTGCATTAATTGCAAATATGCAAAAGCGAATTAGCAGCATTTGTATAGTGATTACTTTTGTAATTGGGTAACCATATTATTTAATATAACTTTATGCATTAACTTTGGGTATGCTATTTTTATGTCTTGAGGAATGACAAATACAAAATTAGCCAATTTTTGCATGTAGATAGCCATACTAAAAAAAGCTTTGCTATGTAAAGTAAAAACATAGCCCACATTTAGTCAATTTAGATCTTAAAAATACCCTTAAAAGCAAAAATCTCAGTCCAAAAACTAAAATTTTTTTTATTTAAATTGCAGTGAGTTCTACGTGGAGACGTATTTTAAAATTAGCATAATTTGATGTAGAGATCAATCTTTTTTATAGCCATTTTAAGTATAACCTAAGTTATATTCTTAGTAACTGATCATGCTATTGAATTCTCTTGACAGTTGCATTTATATTCTGAAGTGAGCACATATCAATTATATATAAGTTTATTTAGTATTTAAAAATATTAATGTGCTATCTACTTCAATAGTACACTAGCAAATGCCCATATAGTAAATAGTATAGTTAGAAAAACTGTTTTAACATTACGCATAAACTAAACTAGTAACTCTATCATTTATTTATGAATATAAGAATACAAATAATTATATTTTACTCCTAAAAAATGCATAAACATATACAAGTATATACTATCAACGTGTACCTTTTATTTATTTATAGATTTTCATAATACAAATTTTCCAATTTGACCAGGTTAAATGCACATACTAACATTTATTCTTAGTGGTAAATCTTTTCTGATTTTCAAAACCGCTGTCATTATCAATTTGAGCTTATGAATCCCTAAAAATGTAATTTGCTGTATTTAATTATTAATTCATTTAAAAGCTTATTTTATATTTGTCGTGCTTGCGAATTATAATGCGATAAAAGGGGACACTTTGTATTTAAAAGCGATAAAAAAATATTTGGCAGTACAATATGTGCACTAGTGCAATTAAGTTTGTATTGTATTATACTATTTATTATCGGCTAAAGCAAACTAATATTAAACAAGAAATAAATGTCTTAATTTTCTTCCTAGTTCTATTTCTCCTACATACTTACTTACATTACACGCACATACTCAAAAACACATATACATACATACATACCTACATATATATATATATATATATTTACATACAAGCTGCTAACGTGATATAAGATTGGATATTTCCTCTTCTGATCCCTTGATAGATAACTACGCTATTCAAGTTATAGTAACCAAGTAATCGTCAGTCAAACATTTAATTGAGAGCCATCATATTTTTGGAGATTAGCTTTACTCCTTTCTAGCCATATCAAAAAAGATCATCATCTAAACACAAGAATTGTTTGATGGATTGGATTACCAGTGATATTTAAGGAGTAAAATTAAATATATATGTGATGGTTACAATTATTGAGGAGTAGACCTTAAAACTGTCAATGAGGCAATGTGTGTGTATCAACGATTGTTTCTTTTAAAAGGAGCAAGAAGGGAGATCTCGACCTAAAGGATTGTACTTACAATCAAAAAATAGGGGCAAAAATAGCCCCAAAAAAAGCAAAAACTACAAGCAAATGGTGAACCACACATATAGAATAATATATTTACAGTTTACATTGTAGTCTTTATAATCAGAGCCTAAACGTTGAATTTATATTTTAACAATGAGTATATACAAAATAAAAAGTATTATAACAAAAAAAAAAAAAACTACCTGAATGATGTATAAGTAAAATAAACTTAAAAAAAGTTAAAGCTTCAATGACTAATGTTCTGGATCTAATCAAAGCTCAAAATAGTATAATTATATACTATAATTGAATTTTTTAGTTATAAATATGTATTATAAGATTAGGGTACAGTATACATATATGTATATATACATAAAACTAAATATAAAAAGGCAATAGATTTTGCATCTTTTTTTTTTTATTCTTATTCTTTTCTCTACTCTATATATGCATTAATAATAAAATGAAGCCACAAAATATTCTCTTATTGCTTGCTATTTTAGCTATATTGGCTAAAGATGTTACATGTGCAAAAAATGGTAAACATATATATGTATATAGATATATACTGACATTATTCTGAAGTGATACCGAGATATTAATATTGAATAATAGAAAATGAACCAGATGAGAATGAACCAGATGAAAACGAGCCTGATGAAAACGAGCCTGATGAGAATGAAGGAGGACATAAGCATCAAAAGAGTAAGGCAATTTCTTCAAATTCTGTTCAATCTTCAGCATCTGTTTGGGCTTCTGTAACACCTACAATTGCTTTTAGTAGCTGGTCAGCTTCTGCTTCCATCCCTACAGGTGCTGCAGATTCTGCATGGACCTCTGTTGCTTCTCATGCCTCTGCAATTCAAACCTCTGTTATAAGTGCCGCTTCTGATATTTCTGCAGTTCAATCTTCTGTTGCAAGTACTGCTTCATCTTGGGTTGCTAGTGGTAAGATCAAGTAATTTCATGTTGTGATATCGAATTTTTAAAACTCATGTTCTAATAGGTTATGCTCCATCTGCTATTGGATCTTCATCCAAAGCGCCTTTGCCATCTGTTTCTGCTGCTAGACCTTATGCTGGACCAAGCGTTATTAGTGAATCCAATCATGTTGAAATATCTTTTGGTATTGCAACTGTTGGTATTTTAGCTTTCTTGTTGACATTAGCTTAAAAAAGAAGAAAGAAAGTTAATAGAAAACATCATATTTATATATAATTATAATTAATAAATAAAATAGTAATCCTAGTAAATTATTTTGTGCTCTCTTTTTTGTATTTGTATTTGTATTTGTATTTATAACTGTAAATTATATTGTATATTTATGAGAACGCTATATCCCTTAGTAAATAAAAACAGAACAAGTTTTTATTGTTGACCACAATTAGATGCAACAGTAATTTTGTTAGGAACAAATATACATCTGGTTATCAGACATTTGTTAACCCCTTAACCGTACAATGTGCCTTGTTTTCTTTCTTCTCCTACATTAGATACATATATCTTTGCTTTCTTTTTTTTTTCTTTTAAAAAAATTCTCTTTTTTCTTGATATTTATTTCTTTCTTTTTTGTCATTTCTTTACTTTTTTAACCTTTTAATAACAATTAATTAATATTATAATGAAGTTTATTTCAATGAGTTGTCTTGTATTCGCAGCTGTTGTTAGTGCAGTTGCACAAATAACAGCTCCAACAAGAAATTATAATGTTACAAGCCCAGTTAGCAATGGTCCTTATGTTATAGGTCAAATTTTACCATGTACCTATCGTCTTTTTTCAGATGTAGATAGTTCAGGTATAATAAATATATTACAAAAAAAAAAAAAAAAGATGCTTAAATTGATATTGATCCTTATTCATTTAAGCTCTTAATCTTCAAATTGATTTGGAAGCTGCAACGGTTGGAACAAACACTACGACAATCCCGATCGCCGTTACAGCTGATGTATCCAAGACAGATGCATTTGTGAAACGTGAAGGAAATTTGACTTATTTTGAACATTCAATCAACTTTAATATACCAACTACCATTAAACCTGGCAATTATCATGCTGTGTTTTTTGACAAATCTACAAATACCAAGCTACCTATCCCCATTGAAATTCGTCCTGCAGCAGTTCCTACTTCTACTGGTATTAAAACTCAAAGTACAGGAGCTCCTGGGCATTCTCAATCACCTGGTTCTATTTTCGCTCAAGGTGCTGCTTCTTCAATTGCTCCATTAACTACAAAGACTTTAGTCGCTTTAGTTGGAGTTGCTGGCATTGCGTTTTTATTATAAATTTTGGGATAGAAGGGTATAATTTTTTTTTTTTTTTTTTTTTTTAAAAAAAAAAGACAATAATCATCTCTAAACAATATTTGTAATGTACCTTGTTAATCTAATATATATCTATTTTTCCTTTTATAAATATATATATTGTTTTTACTAATAAATGATGATATTTCTACTATAAAAAATAACAAAAAAGGGAGAAAAGAGTTTCGTACAAATATATGCACTTAGTGCAGTTTTTGTTCTGACTTGGATCACGCGGAGAACGCTCTAGTTGATCAATATGCTTTCATTACTACAAGGACGATGATCTGTTATTGCGAATGAAATACAATATATTGGATTCAAAATAAATTCTGACATTAACGGTTGATGTACAAATATTATAATTTGTAAGCAACGAGAAGTTAATAAGATTACTATCCCTGATTGTGATTTGATCCCGAAATTTAGTGATATTGAATATTCATTTTTAACGAATTTTTTTACAACGTGATGTTACAGACTTTTGCTGTTTCAATCTACAAAACTTAAATAGACATAGTAATATGTACGCTAGCGTTTTTCTTTCTTATAAAACCAAATGTACAATATTTCTATACGTTCTTAAAGATAAATATATAAATTAAAAATGCTTTATTTTGATCTGTCGTGCAAAAATTCAACTTCTCCATTTGAAAAGTATATATCTCTTCTTTTTTATGATTGAAGTACAGAACAACAAAATATATTCTATACTGATTTACTACATATTGAATTATGCATTTTGTGTACTAATTGGTGGCAATTTTATGATTTGCACCTATCATTATTGATGTAATTGAATGCTTCATTTTTGTAACACCAGGTGTGCTGGTACAGGGCGCTCCAAGAATGCAAAGCATTAAAAGAAAAACGAGAAGAGATGCCAGTTTTGTTTCTCTTTTTTCTTACTTTAATTTTCTCCTAAATACCCATAAAAATACTCCAATGCAGCACACTACAGAAGATCAGTTTAATGTTCAATGGGATGTTCTTTCTGATTCACATCATAATGCCCCGTTACTTGATTCATTAAGTGAATTTGATCATAATGAACCTGCAATATTACCATCACAAAGCGTGAGTAAAATATGCTTGGCATCATTACATGTAAATTAATATCAATTTCATAGTATTTATCAGAATCATCACATATTGATATTGATATTTCAGACAAACATCAAACATTTAGTAACGATACCAGCCAAAATGGAGATAGTATAAGCGAACAAAGCAGCAATAGTATTCATAACGAGCAACAACAACAACAACAACAACAACAACAACAACAATTAAATGATATAATTCATGTCAATGAACCCAGAAAAGAAACTGAACAACAAAGCACATTTATATCTTATCTAGTTCAATCCAATGTAAAGCTAAAATAGATATTTGTAATTACTGCTATTTTTTTTTCTTATATCATATTGTATAGAATAAACAAGTTCGTAGAAGATTTCAAGATTTTGTATGGCTACATAATGTATTATACACACATTTTCCTGCATGCTTTGTTCCTCCATTGCCTGATAAACATCGCTTAGGTAAGACAAAACGATGATATATCGTCATTGGATTATTCTTGTTTGTAACACATTTCTTTTTTAGAATACGTTAAAGGTGATCGTTTTAGTACTGATTTCATTGAAAAGAGAAGAATTAGCTTAGAAAGATTTGTCCAGCGTATTGCTAGACATCCAATTCTTGGACGTGCTGATTTTTTCATCATGTTTCTTGAATCCTCCGAGTTTGTATGTTGTTACTTTTTTTTTAGTGATTTAGTATCTTAATCTAATTTGTTTTATAGAATGATGCATCCGCAAGAGCTTTAAGAGAAGGGCAAGAGACTGTCATTGATACTATTGGTGATTCATTGTTGAATGCATTTTCCAAAATACGTAAACCAGATCCACGATTTGTTGAAATGAAAGAAAGAAATGATCGAATGGAAGAGAATTTGGATCTATTACAAAAGACATTATTAAGAACAAACAAGCGTACAGAAGATTTATGCCATGATTATGAAGAATTTACGTCTAGCGTACGTGGTTTATCAGATATTGAATCATCGTATAAAGTACCATTGGATCATTTTGCAGAAGGATTAGACAGATATTCATACAATTTAAAGACCATGACTATTGAAGACAGTAAATGGCAAATTGAAGTCAATGATTATATGGCTTACTTTCATGCTGTAAAAGATGTTTTGAAATTACGAGACCAAAAACAACTTGATTTTGAAGAATTATCTGATTATTTGCAATCGTCAATTGAAGAAAGAGAAAAGACAATTCGAACACGTGATGGTGGAGGTGTAGCTGGATTTTTAACAGGAAAATTAAATGAAGTTCGAGGTGCAGATACAGATAAAATTAAACGAGAAAAGGTTTTAAAATTGGATGAACGAGTTCGTGAATTACAAGATGCTATTGATCAAACGCATGAAGTTTCTACTGCTTTTTCAGATCAAGTGAAAAAAGAGGATATATTTTTCAATAGAAACAAGACTGTAGAGATGTTTGATGTTCTTAAAACTTATACAGATGCCAAAGTTAATTTTTATCAAGATGTAAGGTTCATAATTAAATTAAAATGTGTTGAGTTAACCATCTTTCTTAACCTTGTAGAGTGTCAATGTTTGGAGACAAGTAGTTCAATCACTTGAAAACAATAATGACCCAAGTGTCTTATAAATGTATAATAATAAATTATGATGGATACCTCAACTATTTAGATGTAATTGTGTAACAAAACATCGATGCAGTTTTGATGTTGTATAATATTACTTATTGTATGACATTTTGCATAAAAATTAGAACAAAAATTAAAGAAAATCCCGTTATGTTTCATATTGATTTACTTGATAGTAATTTTACTAAACATCATGAAAAATCAAAAAAATCTGCAATCAAAAAATACTAGTATGAAGAATTGTGTCTAGCAATGATTTTGTATTAACATATGCATTAGTAAAAAATGTTTGTTTGGTTCGTAAAAATCCACTTAATAAAAACGATAAATACAGTATCTGAAACACTACATTAAAGTTTATTCTTTAATTGAGACAAATGTACTGCAATTTGTCCACCGATTTTCGCATTATTCTTAACTAATGCAATATCTGTTGTGCTAATATAAGTCAGATTATTCACAATCATAGCATAACACACTTACTAGCAGCCAAGGATTCACCTTTTGTGAGTTCAGCAATACGTTTCAATAAAAACGGAGTTTCTTCTTTCCCGTGCACATTATTTGCTCTTGCTTCAGTAATAGCAGTGTCAATGGCATTTTGAATCAGTTTGGCATCAGCAGCGGATTCATTAGGAATAGGCACTGCAAATACCATGCCACTGTTCATTTCCAACTTATGATTGGCAACTAATCAAGTATAAAATTTGTTATTACAGGATTTATCTAATATTTAACTAGAAAACCTTACAAATTGATTTTGCAGCATCTAATGTATGCTCAGTGTGATAGGGGCTCTACAACCAAAAAAAGTTATTATCATAATATTCAATTAATCGATTGATTATTACATACATTAAATCCGCTATCAGGTGTGTAAAATGCGGGAAATTTGTTATCTTTTCCAATTGTAGTTACAGTGACACCTTGAGTTTCAAGAACTTCTAATGTCTTTGGAATATCTAAAATACTCTTTACACCTGCACAAATTACTGCAACAGGTGTTCTTCCTAATTCTGTCAAATCTGCACTAATATCAAAAGCTGTATAGAAAATAAATAAATAAAAAAAACCTCTTGCATAATAAATATCAAAACATTACATTGCTCAGCTCCTCTGTGTACACCTCCAATACCTCCTGTAACAAATATAGGGATACCAGCGGCTCTAGCTAGTATCATGGTGCTTGCAACAGTAGTTGCGCCTGCCTTTTTCTATTTTAATGTATATATAAATTAATAAAGGAAATCAAGTAATTTCAATAAATATGTTTTTACTTGGGAAAGGACAACAGATAAATCTCGTCTCGACGTCTTTTGTGCTTTTGGACCAATTTTACCCAAATGTTCAAGAGTTTCATCAGTCAAACCTATACAAACAATACATATACAAATTAGATTCATGCATTCATACAATAGTATTACTTTCTTTACCAATATGAACTCGGCCATCTAAAAGAGCAATTGTAGCAGGAACTGCTCCTTGCTCACGAATAATATTCTCTACTGCTTTAGCGGTTTCAACATTTTGAGGATATGGCATACCTGGTATATATATAGATCAATACAATAACTCAAACATAAAATTTAATATTTGTATACCATGACTAATAATGGTAGATTCAAGAGCAACAACAGGTCCTTTTCTTTCTATTGCTGCTTTAATCTCGGGAGTAATAATAAATTTTTTAGCAATTGGATATGCATGAAAACTTCTCTTGGTTATAGTTGATACGCGACTTGTAAACATCACTCTTAGATATAGAAAGAAAATATTGAAGAAAAAAGAAAATGAATTTTTTATTTATTTATCCGTCATTATCACCGAAAAAATCGCTTAATGTATCAAGAAAACTGCCTTGATCATCAGGGTTACTCACACCAGCTTGTTCATCGGATAACCATGGATCTCCCCATTCATTTGTATTGTTTGATTCCGAAGGTGGAGGTGAAGGCATAGAATTTCCACCAAAACTACCTCCTCCTCCTTCTTCTCCTACTGCTGCACCAGTTCCTATACCAGTTGCTCCACCAGTAACATCTGTTGTAGATGTAGGATCATCTTCATTGTCTACTCCGCTACCACCACCACCTATGCCAAACATTGGGAAGGGCATGAATCCACCACCACTATAATAAAGTAATAAGTATACATTACATCTTGACCCTATTACTATTCTGCTTTACCCATGACTTGAATGTCTTGAAAAGTAATCAAAATCAATAGAAACAGCACATGCCAATGTTACTGCTCTCTCATCCAATGTCATTCCTCGAGAATTTCCATCTACAGCATCCATACGAAGAACATATTCACCAGTGTCTGTAAAGATTTCCCTTGCAAATCCTACAAAATTACGACTGACGTTACCAAGAGTACCACCATTCTCATCTTGAAGATTGAAATCCCAACCCAAGAAAGGCGTATCAATGGAAGCAAATTGATTAGTTCTATAAAAAAAAAAATGCCAATATAAGTTTATAAATATACACATTTTACAAAAACATCATTTACCCTACAAACAAATCGTATTTTCTACGAACTAAATTCCAACGTTGTTGAACTTCACCAACAAGTTCATCATCGGCAGTGTAGATGAAAATACGACTATTGACCAAAGAATAAGGACGAACAATTTTGAAAGCTACTTCACCTTGAGTGTTTAAAATAGTAGCATTCATTTTACGATGAGTTCTCAATAATTGTCTACTGATAGATTTTCCAAAACCCTCTTCTTCTGCAATATAACCAATATGATTTCCTTGAGGATCCATAATTTTGTATCTATTTGCTTGTTCATAACCTAGAAATACATTCATCATTTCTAATTCTCTGCCAACAACAATTGCAGATTGAGTCAACAAGGCTGCTCCCCGAGAATCGGGTTTGACAACTTGATGTTCGTTGTCAATTGGTACTTCTACTAATGTATCAATGGTAGATTGTGCATCCTGAGAAGGTGCTGGTTTCTCATACAACAAAGCTTCTTCTGTTGCAATTTTAGGTGCCATTTCTTCTACTGCATTACGAATTGGTTTGCTACGAATAGGTTCAACATGATTAAGAACTCGACTACGCGGACCTAAATACAAAGTTAATATTTTGCTTTATATCAATAATGCCCTTTTTTTTTTACCTGGTTGACGAGCTCTACGAAGAGAAGAATAAGCTTGTCTTGTTGGTCTAATAAACTGCTGATTACGAAGCAAAGATTGTCTTTCCAGCGTCCTCGTTAATATTAATAATCTACTTTTATACATTCTAAAGGAAATAAACCCAAGAATTAATGCGGGGCAGGGATTGCAATGACCCTAATTTGGGTTGCTTTGTCATTGATGCTAGTGGTGGCTTGTAAACTATCGCTGCGATGCAACTAAAGAAATATCTTTCCAGGAGTTTTTTTTTTTTTTTTTTTTTTTAAAAAAAAACATTCCATTAACTTCTATTCATCTCATCAAAATGGCAGAACAACAACCTATAGATAATAATATCAATACTGCTGAAGCAGGACCAGAAAAATTCAGAAGTCAGTTTGCCATGGATTTCGATAATTTGGATCAAGAGTTATCCAAAGTACCACTCTTCATGTCAGATTTACCTGCAGAAGAGAATGACACTTTGGCAGCACTTCAATCACTAGTTTTTGATGGTACACCTGAAGGTAAAGAAAACAATCAAATTCAAATTAGTTTGAATTTAACATTATTCCTTTGCTGTTAGAGGTGGCACAAAACTTTAGAGAACAAGGCAATGATTGTTTTCGTGCTGGTAGAGCAAAGTATCCTGATGCCATTGCTTATTACACAAAAGCTATTGATACAGATTGCAACGACACAAGTATTATGGAAGCTTGTTTAGCTAATAGAGCAGCATGTAATTTAGAATTGAAGAATTATGGCCGTGTATTGAGTGATTGTAGTAAATGTTTGAAAATCAACCCTCAAAATATCAAGGCTTGGTATCGATCTGCTAAAGCACTTTTTGCGCTTGACAAATTAGTTGAAACTATTGATTGTTGTGATCATGCATTGCAAGTAGATGCTGAAAATAAACCTATTCAAGATATCCGTCAACAAGCTTCGAAACGTAAAGCTATAATTGATGAAAAAATTAGGCAAAAAGAAGAAAGAGAGGAGCGTGAGCGTAATAAAAAGCAAATATTGGAAAATGCCTTTAAGGTAGAGATAAATATATTGCGAAGAAAAAAACATGTAATTGATCCAATACACATAGGAACGTAATATTAAAATTCAAGTAGAAGATAAAGATGTTAGAGAAAAAGCAAACATTGAGTACGATCATGAAACTCAAACCATCAATTGGCCAGTATTCTTTTTGTACCCAGAGTACAAGGAAAGCGATTATATTCAATCATTCAACGAAACAAATACATTCCAAGATCATTTAGAAATTATGTTTGAACAACCTGCACCTTGGGATCTTCGTAATGAATACACAATCGACAATATTGAGCTTTATTTTGAGGACATTCGTGGTTTGAACCCAAAACTCATCAAAATTGGTAAAAAGTTACCTCTCGGTAAGATATTATCGCTTGATCAATATATTATTAAGAATGGAGTACCTTCTTTTATTGTTTTACCTAAAAACTCACCATTCAAACAAGAGTTTATTGACAAATTCAAGAAATAAAAATAATGTACATTTAGAAATGCCGCTTAAAAAATGCATTTTTAGGTGGTCTCAAATATCGTCGAATTTTATGTGTTTAAAGTCTACCAATTTCAAAACAAATGTAACAGAAGTAAATTTGACATGCTAGATAATACACCTTAAGTGTCATATCTTTCTTAACATCTTACAGAACTTGAGAAACAATTCCTTAAAAAACATGATTTATTTAATTTTTTGTGTCGGGGATTTAATTGACGAAATTCCCAGCTGTCGCATTTGAAAAAAAAAAATACAATTTGACAATTTTTAAGATTCAAAGGATTTTTTCTCAATTAAATACATAATAACCAAATATTTTATGTTTAGATAAGTTTGTATTAAATTTTGAGCTCTATTTGGTGGTATTTTCACTCCTTGCAAAAATCACATAAAATTTTGATTTATATCTGGATTTCGAAAAACCGGTTTTTTAAGAAAATATCAAGATTTTCAGTAAGGAACATGCAATTTAACACTTTTCAGTGATAAAATAGGCTTTTGCGGGCATTTTATATAAGTGTATACCTTAGTTAAAATTGCCGTTTTTTGGGCGAAAATTTTAATTTTGTTAAAAACGTAAATTTCCCCTTATGATACCTCATGAAAAATCAAGTTGAAATCAAAAATTTGAAAGATGCTAATAATCATCTCAGGATACATCTATTAAATGAGAGCAATCGTCTGGTATGCTTTAAAGTGCTGGGAGATGCTTGTAGCCAGCATAATTCGCTCTTTAAAGTGCCAAATTATGCCTTTTTTTGGTGAAACAATGACCTTTTCATTGTACATTTCTTGGAAAGGATGCTAGTTTATATAGTTTCTTTTGTATACAACGATAAGTCTGTATCTAAGCTATAGAAAGATGCTCATATTTTGTTTATAATTAGATATAAATTAAATTAAGCAATTTTTTTCTGATCAAATTCTCAGCTGATAAAGCAGCAAAATTTTTTATCTTTTATTGCAACTAAATAAGGTATTCAAGAAAAATATTTTTTTATTATTATTATTATTATTAATAGTTGTTTCTGATTATTACAATTGATTGTGATGAATAGATTCAAAGCTCTCAACTGAGTCGCTTCTCTTTTCTTCGTTTAAATCAGACCAGCTAGATTCTGATTTATTGGCAGACAATCTTGGTGATGATTTTTCAACAAAAAAATCATCTGCAAATGGATTCGCATCTTCTTCTGGAGCAGAATCATGAATTACACCTGTAATAATGTTGCCTTTTGAACGAATCAATTGTCTACTTCTTTCTAATTCTGCCTCGTCTTTAAGTAATAATTCATTTTCTCTTTCTAAAAGGCTTTTGCGATTAGAAATAGAGCGTTCCATCTCAGAAAATTCATAAATGGGCAAAGGCTATACGTCAATAAAGTTAATTAATTACCAATAAAATCAATGGATTTATAAATTACCTCTTCAATTATAGTATTATTTCTACGCTGTCTCAATTCGCTTGATTGTAATGAGCCACTTTTTTGTTTCCAAATGCTTAATGGTTCATCATCATCAGATTCATCATCATCAGATTCATCATTATGAAAGACTGTTACTGGTATATTTTGATTTTTTTCATTATGCATTCTCACATACTCTTCATATTCCCTTTGTTCTTTTCTATCATTATGCCATTCGTATAAAGTATTGATAGCTTCATATCCACCCCAGAAAACAAAAGCACCTCCCAAAACGATAGCAATGACAGCAACAGGATGCATTATCGAAATAAATAACTTTCTTAAAGAAAAGAAAAGTAAAAAAAAAGAAGAGGTATATAAGGATATAGCTTATATTTATATATGAACACGAATAACAACAAGCCACTGTAATTATTTGCATTTTATACATCACATGAATTCATATAAATATAACTTTTTCAATTCAACATTTCTAAAAGTATATGTACTTAAATTTTTATGCATATTCGCCGCCTCAAAATGTCAAATGTTTGCTTTTTTTGTGCACAAAACAAAAGGTACCACAATTTATCCGTGACTAGATCCCGGTTGCGATATTGGATTTAACTTTCTTATATTTAGCCATTGACCCTAGTTAAATTAAACCTTTCTAATTACAAAATGTTTGTAATATCAAAGCATATTGTTCATACAAAACAATGGTAACTAATATTTCATAAAAAATATATATCGTTTAAATTAAAGTTCATTGTTTTAGTGGACTATATCAATCCCGAACATTATTTACATCACTTCGAAATGTGTTTTCAAAGTATTTACATAAAATTAAAACGAAAAAAAAGCAAGATTTACTGAGAAAAATATGTAATTATAGAACAAAAAATAAGGTGCCTATACCTAAAATAGTGAATGATATTCAATTACATCATGGAAAACCTCGACAGGATTTATTTTCATGGATGGAATCCTTGTCAGATCAAGTAAAAAGACATTTTTGCATAATTGGCCAAAATTTATCATGATAACTAATTTTTGAAATTTATAGCATTTAGGACCCTATATAAAAGCAGAAAATGAGTAAGTTTTATATGTAAAATATTGAGAAACATGCATTTTAAGGTTTTTTTTTTTTTTTTTTTTTTTTTTAAAAAAAAAAAGATTCACACGTCAATCCATGCGTCAACACAAGTTTTTACATAAAATTGTCTTACAAGAAATGAAACGAAGATTGTATATACCAAATGTACTACCGCCATTAAAAACAATAGCTAATGGATATGAATATTATTCAACTACATCAACATATGGCATGGTTTATTTGAGAAAGAAATTGGGTGAAGGAAGAGATGCACCGGAAGTAATATTTATCAAAGAAGAGCAAGTTCGATTTACTCATCATTTTCACTGTAGCAAGTGTTACTGAATTCAGGATTTTTAAGATCAATGAACATGTCAGTTCGTAAAGTATTACTTTCGCCGGATCATTCAATATTTGCCTATAACACAGAAAGAGAAGGTGTGGAATATGGTGAATTACATTTTAAAGATTTGAATGATAGAGCAGATTGGGAGGTAAATTGTTTGTTTTTTTTCGCATTATTTAAGAAATTTACTCTTTTTTATTTTTAGAATGAAGTTTTGGATAATGTCTTTAATTTTGTTTGGGCTAATAATCAAGTTGTTTACTATACAGTACCAAATGCTCAACTGAGACCATATCAAGTAAATTGACTAGAAAATGATTTCAAAATATACATTAATCCTTATATACATATATAAAAAAAAAAGGTATATGCTCATATTATTGGTACAGAACAATCACAAGATGTTTTAGTTTATGAGGAATTGGATGATACAGTTTTTGTTGATATTACTAGTTCAAAAGATGGAGTAAGAAACAAAGTGGTTATAAATATATGCACGATTACTTATGCATTGTCAAATAGAACTATGTTACAATCAATGCAAATTCACTTTCATCTTCCGAAGTAAGAGTAATTGAATCAAATCATGATTATACAAACAAAACTGTACCAAACATACAACTAGTAAAACCTCGCGTCCCAGGTGTAGAATACTATGTGGACCATCATAACGATACTTTTTATATATTGACAAATGCTGATGATGCAAAAAATTTTAAATTAGTACAAACACCAGATCATGCTATTGGAAAATCAAATTGGAAAGATTTAATTACAATGGAGTCTACAGAGAAAATAGAAGATGTTGATTTGTTTCATGTATGTCTCATATAGACATTTTTGTATATTATTATATCTAATATTTTAGATCAGAATAATGTAGTTATTTATGGCCGAAGAGATGGTTTGCCTATGGTTTTATGTCATGATTTACGTACAAAAGAGACTCATCAAGTGCAATTACCTGAAAAGTTTTGTGTTTTAAACCCTGGAACTAATTTAGTAAGCTATTTTTTTTTTTTTTTTTTTTTTATTCAAAAAAGGTACAAAAGTTAATTTGTTTTAATAGGATTTTAATACGGATGTATTCCGTTTTTCTGTAATTTCACCCTTTACACACGAATCTACCTATGAATATGACATGTCTACTCGAAAACTACATCCTATTCGTGTACAAACTATCCAAAGTAAGTGTAAATTATGAGATTTTATTATTTTATTAATCAAAGATATTGCAGAATTTGATAGATCAAAATATACTTGTAGTCAAATACATGTCAAATCTCACGATAATAAGCAAATTCCTGTTACCCTTATACATCAAAAAAACATAGAACTCAATGGAAGGTACTACCACAATTAAAGATAAAATAAAAGTAAAATTATATACTAACATTTACTATTTAGAAACCCTGTTCTCATGAGATCATATGGTGCTTATGGTACTTCTACAGATATCGAATTTCGAGTAGAACAATTTCCTTTAATTGAACGTGGTTGGGTAATTGCATTAGCCCATGTTCGGTAATAGCAATGATAAATGTAATACAAAATCAACCAAAAAAGTACTCATTATTTATATATAAATATACAAAAAAAAAAAAAAAAAAAAAAAAGGGGAGGAGGAGAACTAGGTAAAGATTGGTATGAAGATGGAAAATTAGACAAGAAAACGAACAGTTTCAAGGATTTCATATCAGTCGCAGATCATTTAGTGAAATCTAAATTGACATCACCCGAGCACCTCACTGCCATGGGCACTAGCGCAGGTGGCTTACTTGTTGGTGCAATGCTACATATGAGACCAGATTTATTCAAGGCGCTTGTACTCAAAGTACCATTTGTTGATCCCCTTTCTTCTATGCTTAATCCTGAACTTCCTTTAACTCAAATTGAATATCCTGAATGGGGAAATCCAACAGAAGATGCAAAGGCTTATGATCTTATTGAATCATATTCTCCATATGAAAATATTAATGCAGACTTGTTTAAATCTCGTTCTACATTGCCATCATTATTTGTTACTGGAGGCATGAAAGATCAACGTGTAGCTTATTGGCAACCACTAAAATTTGTTGCTCGTCTTCGTCATTTTACACCACCTACATTTAATAACACTACATTATTAAAAATGGACCTTGATCGTGGTCATTTTGGAGGTGGTGGATCTGAGCAGGACTCTAGATTATCAGACGTAGCTGAACAGATGGCATTTTTAATATCGCAAGTGCAGAAATAAATAATCTATTTTTCTGTAAAGCGGGCTTTTTTTTTTTCTATATAGTCTAATTGATGTTTCGATATGCCAATTTTAAAGGATTGTTTTGGAGTAAATTCTGATGATAGAAAACGCTTTGTTTGTTTTAAATACTTCTCTAACGTTTAAAGTATACTTAATTATTTTTTATTTGCCAAAATATTTATCAGGATCACTTTATATTCCACTGAAAGCATGTCTTATTTTGGATTGATTTTAGTATTCTGCTAGTAGTGGTTATAGCCTAAAGTACTAGTTTAACAATATGCAAATCAAGTTACACAGGATAAATCGTATTAAAACTAGTGTTGAACATTTTAGGGCAATTCATATCGGAAGTTTTTTCGTATTTCTTGGTATTTATTTAAAATGCTTTGTTGAACAAATTATAACAATATTTCTACATATGCCTGCAATGATTTATATAGTTTTCTAGATATCATATCACTTAATTTAATTAAATAAATATGTATAATATTATACTATTGCTAATCATTTACGATGGCTGCGCCCAACGTCAATTGATTATTCAGTAGCATGTTGATTGATCGGAGCTCCCTTTCCTTTCCTTTCCAAATCTATACTAATTAACAGTCAACAAAAACTAATATAATGCCTCATCTTTCCATCCTACCTTTGCTTTCTTTTTCTTTAACTATCAGCTTGGTTTAGATGCCTCAACAGACATTAGTCTCAAAAATTCCGCATAGATGGAGAATAATTAGTGTGCTTCTAATTTGCTTTATAATTGTCTTATCTACGTATCATTTTAAATACTCAAATGACGATTCATCTACCTGGAAAGAAGAAACATCTCAAGATAAATATTCTGCTACATCCTATAAGAAGCCTAAAGAAGATACCTCGGTAAATTCTGCAAATAAGATCAATAAATTTCAATCACAGTTGCCAAAAATTCAAGCTACTTTTGACGTTGAAACCGACCAGGAAAAGCAATTAAGAGAGATTAGAAGAGAGGCTGTAAAAGCATCATTCATGCATGCTTGGAATGGATACAAGAAATACGCTATGGGAGCAGATGAATTAAAACCATTATCAAATAAAACTAACAATCCATTTGGAGGTTTAGGTGCAACTATGATTGATAGTTTGAGCACTATGCTTGTCATGGGATTGGACCAAGAAGTTGAACAAGTATTGCCTCTAGTAGACAGGTTGAATGTACACGTCAATGAATCGCTGAGCGTTTTTGAGACAACTATACGTTATATCGGCGGTCTTTTGAGCGCCTATGAGCTATCAGATCACCCAAGTAAAGACATTTTGCTGAGAAAGGCAGAAGAATTAACCATCACATTATTGCCAGCTTTTAACACACCACATGGAATTCCATATTACAAGTTTAATCCTATAACGTATGTTTTACAATGATATATTGAAAAAACCCCCCCCCCCCCCATCCTCCTTAATAATTTAATTTAATAGCCTTGGTTACGAAAGTTATCGTACTTATTTAGCTGATATGGCTACTATTCAATTAGAATTTTTCACTCTTTCACATTACACTGGAAACCCAATATATGCAGAAAAAGTACTATTTTTTTTCTTATTTTTTTTTAACAAACATTGATTATTGATATGGCTTTTTTCTTTTGCAAAGGCTCAAGTAATCACCGATTTTTTGGATAAGTATAAGCGAAATGAATATAAAGATGGCACAATTCTACCTGGGCTTTTTCCTAACGAGATTAACGTTAAAACAGGAAAATTTCAATCTTGTATGTAATATTATATATCTTAAATAACTGATTGATCTAATAATTTAATATTTATCCTATAGCACCCATTGGATTTGGTGCAATGGGTGATAGCGCATATGAGGTTTGTATAATGTAAAACGCTTTAGTATTTAATATCTAAAAGATAATTTCACGAATATTTTTAGTATTTTTTGAAGGAACATATCTTTACAGACGGTCGAGTACCTCAATATTCTAGAATGTGTAAGTAAATTGATAAAAGAATATATACCGTTAGCTTTTCATTAACATAGGAGCTTATCGGTAGATGAACAGGCAATTGATACAATGAAAGCAAATATGCTGCTTCAGATACCAGGTACAAAATTGTTGCATCTTCCAACATATAACATCAAACAACGCAAGTTGGAAAGTAAAATGGATCATTTGGTATATTTCATAATAAGTTTTTTTTTGCTAGGCTTCTAATTTTACTTTAACAGACATGCTTTGTCCCAGGCATGCTAGCTATGGGTGCCAAAGTATTACATCGCCCTGAAGATATGAATATTGCAAAGGGAATTTTAGAAGCTTGTGTCCACATGTATCGCTCATCAGGCACAAATCTCTCGCCTGATATATGGGGAATTAATAATGATGGATTTTTACCTTATAGTAAATATACTTTTGGAAAGACAAAAGAAGAAGTAAGTAAGCTTAGTGAATGGTGGAACAAATTGGCTGGTCCAGTACTATATGACCAAACTGAAGTACCCACTACCAAAAATCGCACAATAGAAGCAGTAGTTGAATTACCTATTGGCTTAGTTGTTACAGATGACGCTCGTTATTTACTGCGTCCAGAAACACTTGAAAGTTTGTTTGTTCTTTACAGAATAACAGGAGATCCAAGATATCAAGAATATGGCTGGGAGATTTATCAAGCTATTGAAAAGTACTGCAAAACACCCAGTGCTTATGCTTCAGTAAAAAATATTCATGCTTATGAAATGAAGCCATTTATGAATCAAATTGATAGCATGGAAACGTAAATTATCAAAAATGAACATAATTTTTTTTTATTATTAATATTTGAATATTGATTATACTTCATAGCTTTTTACTTGCAGAAACATTCAAGTATCTTTATTTGCTTTTTAGTCCACCAAATATTATCTCCCTTGATGAATATGTGCTAAACACAGAGGCCCATCCATTCAAAAGACGTCCATTCAAGGCACAGTTCAAGATTAGACATTAGGCATGTTTCTCATCAATACAAAATGTTGGTTATTACCTTAATTTACGTATTCAAGATAAAATAACTAAATGTTCATACTAAATATACATAAATACATGCTATTATTACTGCCACAGGTAGTATAATAATATAATTGTACAACAATGTTTTATTTTTAATCATAAACAACGCAATTTATTTCTTTCCAATGACTTTAAAAGTACCATTTGCCAAGGCTTCGCCAAGATATCCAGTAAAATACCAACCGTCAGCATCCAGAACATCAGAAGTAGCTGCTTCGTCATTATAATAACCATTGAATACATTATTACCTCTAACCCAAATCTCCCCACGAGGATTAGGAATATCTTCAGCATGCAATGAAAGTTCAGGAACATCAATTAATTTGATTTCATTGCATGGCAATGGAGCACCTTTAGCTTCAGGATCAGCATTGTAGTCGTAAAACATGGAAGTAATAATTGAAGAAGTAGTTTCAGTTATATTAAATGTTTGTAGTACTTGAATACTTAGAATTGCTCTCAAGAAGGTTGCTAAAGTCGGATCAGCATTATCATCTAATCCATGAAAAAAGTGTTAAATTTTGGGGTTAAAGTATTAGATTTTTTTTGAAGTTTCCTACCATTATCAATATATAGAAGTCTTAAGTTTCCTCCAAATAATGATTTACGAATATCTCTGAATACCAACATATCGTATTTACAATCATCAACTAAATGGCTCTCCTTGAGATAGCCTTCTTTGATGCTATAACCACGTTTGAATAAGAAAGATTTACCGTAACGTGATTGAATCAATTGCTTGACTTGATGGAGGAAAGCTGATCCACTAAAATAAGGAAATTGTATTACTAAATCATTGTAAATTCCCTTTTCAAATTATAGCTTACCTAGCAAAGATAGTGGGCTTAGCCTCTGCAATACGTGAGAGGGATGCAGTAACATCAATGTTTTGCTCATTATCAACTTCATCTCCAAATGCAATAGATCCTCCCAATAAGCTGAAGATTGCTACCAAAACATGTCCAAATACATTATCTAAATTGTTGATTTAATAAATACAGATCCACAAATTCTTTCATTTGGCTTCATTTTTACTTACCAATAGGTAAATTCAACATTAATCTATCCTTGGGTGTAACTCTTTGTTGAGGTGGAACAACTAATAAATAGGAAGCTAAAATAAAAGAAAATGTATATTAATATAATTCAATACCTGAGCTTTTATATTTATATACTTACAAATACTAGAGAGCAAGTTCTACCATCAAAAAAGAAAAAAAAAACTCCTTAGTATCCAAAATTCTATCACAAATTGTATATATTTTTTTTTACCTTTTGTGTCAATACAACGCCATTTTTAGAATCCTGCATTAATAACGAAGTTTAGTAGATTTTCAGTATTTTCTTATATCATATTCAACTAACTTTTTGAGAATTAAAATAAATACTGGCAATATCACTTGGAACTAACATAAATTGTCAGCACTTTCATTCATCAAATGTATCATTGAAAAGCTCAAAATTTACCAACTGTAACAGCTTCAAAATTAGCTGTCTTTCCTTTAGCTTCCAATTCTTCAAATGACAATAATTCAATTCCAATATCTTGAGCTTGTTTCTTATTTTCAGCTGTTGCTTGACCGAAAACAACAATTTTTTTCAAAGAAGATTCTTGAGCAAGTGATAAAACTCGTTCCAAAAGATTTGAGTCTATCAACAGCACCTTGAGCAAAGTCTTTTGAATAACATGAGCTAAATGTGTGGTTGATGCAGAAGCTGAAACAGGCACAGTAACAAGACCATTTCTGTGGCATGCTGTTAATTGTTTGTTAATTTTTAATTATACATCTTACTCAAGATAAAATCATTTACCAATTTCAGTGAGAATTGTGTCTATAATTGAAGCATAAACATTAATATTTTGTAATTTCAGCTTACAAATTTACAACTTACGAAGAGAGTTTTTAGCATAAATACCGACAAATGAGTTTTCAATACCGGATTGAGGTACTAATTCAGCAATGGTTCGAAGGCCTTGATAAACAATTGGAACTCTTTTACCGATATCATCTACAGAATTACATTAAAATCAATATTATTATGTGAAAATTAAGCTCTTTTTTTATATAATATATGTATATATATGTACCATAGCTTGACTAAAATAAATATGATGAAATTAGCAATAATCTTTCT
Source organism: Mucor plumbeus (assembly GCA_016758945.1). Classification (NCBI taxonomy): domain Eukaryota; kingdom Fungi; phylum Mucoromycota; class Mucoromycetes; order Mucorales; family Mucoraceae; genus Mucor; species Mucor plumbeus. The sequence goes on from JAEPRC010000593.1 coordinate 25,918, forward strand.
AAAATAGGTACATATCAGCTTACGTATCCGGAGATTGTGCCTTGAGCTAAAAACTCTGCAGACTTGTTTTTTTCAATGCCTCCAAGTCTATAAAACTCGGCCATTGTACGAATAGAGCGATCGAATGTAGAGCAAAGAGGTGTACCCATTGGATACATTCTAGAGCGATACACAGCACTTTCCTCAGGATGTCGAAGTCGCGAAACATCGGATTGAGTGTTCAACAACAAGGGATGAATATCGGGGGCTTTTGAATTGCGGACTGATAACAAAGCGGCAGCTCCAACAATTGAGGTTAATAAGGCGTAACTCAATGTATCCAACTCTATAGTCATTTTTTTCTTAGTTGAATAGTTAAGAGAGAAAAAGAGAGCAGTGTTGGAATTGGTATTATGGGTTTTAAACATTATTATTATTGTTGCATTTTTTTGTCTCCGCCTTTGTTCTGTTTTAAATTACCGTAATAATAATGAAAGTATCCTGGTAAGCGAGGCGGTGTGTCCCGAATTTATTTGGTAAAATTGCTGTTTGCCGCTGCATTTAAGAAATAAAATACTACAACGGCATTTAATATTTAATGTAAAAAAAAAAAAAAAAAAAAAAAAAGCATATATGGAGATTTTTGATTCTATTATTACTAAAATTTAATTCTCAAAGGCAAATTTAATGCCAAAATTAACATAATACAAGGAAATATTCTTCGATCTTTCAATTTGTGTTATATGCGCTTTCAGTTGTGCTGCTGTACGAAGATCTTCGTAAGTACATTTGCTAAAAAAAGGTCAAATATAACGCACCTAGCCTAGAAATTGCATTAAAGTACTACATTTTACATAATATACTGTTGATATGTACAAACCATAGACTAATTCAACTATATCCAATAACAATGGCTCCTTTCAATTCATTTTTTAAAACTTTTGTAGTGCTATAATGCTATTTTACTTGGAAAAAAAAGTTTCTGATTTCTGATTGAACGCACACACCTTTTTTAAATTCAAAATTTATAGAATGAAAGTAATTAGGATGCTTGTTTATTGATTCCAGGTAAGTTTTCCCAAACTTTAAGACTTGAGAGGTTTTTTTTTTTTTTTTTACTAAATGTGAACCACATACTTGTTCAAATTTTGGTATATAGAGTCCATCAAAACCCAATTTAATTTAGTATTATTTCGAGTTAATTGTAATACCAGCACCGATAAAATAGCTATACTAGAGAAGTTGTTATTTGGCTGATTTCCAACAATTTTCGTAATAACCACTTTTAAATAGGGCTCTAGTTGGCAACTTTTAGAGTGATTTTGAAATAAAAAATGCTTTAGTAGACCGCACATACTAGAGTTGACGCACAATGTATGTTTTAAATTATATCTATTATCAATGTATTCACAACAATCATTTTGGGCGTTAAAAATATATTGTTTTGACGGCAACTAAATATTTATATGTTTGGTAATTGAGGACTGAGTTATTTCTGCAGATTTAGCTCTAAATCAATTGTATTTTACTTATTAGTTTATATATACATAAATGTTTGTAGATATACAAACTACTAGAAGTAAGCACCTAAACTTTGGACTACGAAAATGTGCACCTTTATGTTACTTTTACCAACAAAATCAAGCAAAATGGGTGCAAAATGCTACACATGCAGCAAGTCTGAGAGGGGGATTTTTTTCTACCAATTCCTAGGAGCACCAATGCAAACTATTATATAACGTTTCAAAACATATCTATCATCTTAAATTTTAAAGATTGGATCTATTTTTCTTTTTTCTTTTAAATCGAATTAGTTAATAAGGATTTGCCCACAGGAATTAATGCAGAGCCAAAAGCTAGAATTGCTCGAGCCATCTTTTTTTGTTATATATGTTGTCAAATTCTTTAGTTGGTTTCTTACGATTGTAAAAAGTAGGTAAAATAATGCATAGAAAATTAGTAATTATACTGAAACGGTAAATTGCCTTTGTGTTTCCAAAAAAAGAAAAGTTAATGAAACTTTTCCAATAAAAAGAACGGTAATACATACCAAGAAGAGAAAGTAAAATAAAAAAGAGTTAAAGCAGCAGAGTTAGTGTATGTTAAAAAAAATAGTTGATAAGTTTACCTTAAGTATTAAGCTCATCAAGCTCCAGCCGTGCTACGCTTCTTGTAAGGAAGGTAGTGGCGATATTGGTAAAGTCGGTGTGATGGTGACCGACGCTAGGATTGAATGGAGGAAAGGGAACACCAAGTGCAAGGTACGATAAGCCTG
>JAEPRC010000594.1:4423-28052 GCA_016758945.1 Mucor plumbeus
GATTAAACCTAATATCTTTGATATTATTATTTATTGAATTAGGTAAAATACTTCTTGGTATATATGTCATTTGTGTAATCGATTGCACTGTGATCAAGGGTGCTATCGTTCACACGACATGTATTGGTTCAAAAGTATTTTGTATTTTCGCATGCGTTTGTTATTGTGTTCACTTTGAGTATCTCTTTATTATTGCTGTACTTTAATATTTCAAGTGGCACGAACTCCGTGAGTGATACTTGTAAATTAAGTTATTTTATGATTATCAAGCTTTTAGTATGTAATTCCACTGCACCTACGTTCTCCGTGATATGTTCACTTATAATCTTCTATATTTTATTGTATTGGAAATAATCGTTATTTACTTATAACTCTTATTTACAACGTAATTAATTAATTAAATGCGCATCAAAATTATCCATCGATTTAGGTATTGATGAACTTTTTATTTACTTTTTAATAGGAAAAACAAGATCTTTTCTCAACTTTTTTTTTCAAATTTAAAATTTGGTATTATGAAGATATACTGACCACTTTTTTTTTGGAGCAAAGCCGAGGACATTCTTTTTTTACACGTTTTTGAGGATATTTCTACGAAATATCAGTATTTTGAAAAAAAAAAATTAATTGAACCTGATATAGCTTACAGGGATTCATAAAAGGGAAAAAAAACAACTGCTGCTCAATTTAACGAATATCCTGAAATCAGCTACATAAAAATGCCAGAAGAAGGGAGAAAAAAAGCCCTTAAATCTTTTTTATACTCAAACACGTTATAGAAGGTTTCAAAACAAGAAAGTTATATTATTGGAAACATTTGTGTAGCTTAATTGTTTACAAAGATATGAAAGCCTGAAGCTTTTGATTTTTAGCAGTGAAATACCTCTAAAAATCTGAAACAGTAGCACCTAAAGAGTTATACCAACTGCCTAGGATAGGATATTTTTGGATACTTGTATTTGAATTAAAGTTTAGCATCTCAGATACATTGACGTATAATTTTCCTTGGGGTTATTTAGCAGAAAAAAAAAGTAGAGCAGGAATGAAAAGTATGACCCAGTATTCAACGTATTTTGAATCTTTTATGGGATATTAGAATAAATTTATGAATAGGTATCATAATGCGACCAATTCATGTATAATTAAAAGTGTCTACGACATACCATAAAAAGTATTTGGTATAATATTAGTTATAGAAAAGAGGACACACCTCGTTTTTGAAGATTAAATACTTTGAAAATTGAATTTTTTGAAGATTCAAATTTTACTCGAGCATATACTGTATCTACAAATATCAAAATTCACTTTAAATTTGGAGTGTAACGTTTTTTGAAGTATCGCAGAAAATCAATATGACTCATCAATTATAGAATTTAACAAAGCCAAAACGATGATTTTTATAATATAAATATATTTTTTCGGTTTGCTTACTAAATGTTATGAAAATTTATTAGGTTTTAGGGGCAACTTAGCAGTTTTCGAGATGAATTTGGAAAAGAGAAGACAATATTTTTGGAGCAGGTTTAATGAAGGAAGAGAAAGTTTGTGTTCTTGATTTTTGACGACATCAAAAAAGATTAAAATATTAAAGCAAAAAGTTTATTTTAGCAACAAAATTAAAAGATTAAAAATATATATACATTGGGGAAAATAGAAATAAAAGAAATTAAAGTAAAAGAAAAAAATAACAATAGAAAGGCAGTGTAATATATATATCATAATTCAATCATAGACATTATTATAATGTCTTTTTCAAGCGATCTACAGGGAACTTCTTTGCAAGAAAAGCGTGTACAGGACCAAGAACAACTAACCTTTCATAGAACAAAGCAGCTGCCATATTACCCATACAGAGGCCCCAAAGTTTCCAACGGAATTCAGCAGGCATAACATTGTGACCCAAAGGAGTGTTATAAGGCTCAACATAGGTAGCAGAAGGAGCATAGCCAACTTGTTTCAATACTTCCTTTGTACCACAGTTGAATCTAAAGAGGCAACCAAATTGATTGGGATCAGCTAATGTCCAATGAGAGACAATGGCAATATATGCCAACCAAAGAACAACCAAAGTATAATTACGATAGAATGCTTTACGAAATTTGTAACCGAAATTGAAAACGGCAGCATTATTGATGAATTGGAAGAGACAAACCAATGCCAATACTTCACCTTCATAATTATCAGCTAAAAGATACCATTTAGACATATCGACAGCAGAAGAATCAAATTCATTACAGAGGAACCAAGGTTGCTTGAATAACATGACAAAAGCACCAATCAGGAAGATCCAATTAATAGCAACGAGACCCATACCAGATGCAAGTGTTTGAGGACCTAATAATCTAGCAGTAGGACGTTGACCTTCTAAACGAGTAGCAGCACGAGATTGAGAGACAGCCCAAGTTAAAAGTACAGTAATAAGTACATCAACTGCAATCCAAACGTAATTGGATACTGAAACAGAGAAATAAAAATTGAAAATCTTGAGCATAGCCATGACCTGACCATACACTGTTATGTTGAATATATACAATTAGCACTAGAAAAGCTAAAAAAAAAAAAAAAAAAAAAAAAAGAGGAGAAAAAAACTTACAAATCAAGTATTTATAACCATTAATAGATGTAGCAAGAGCACCACGACCTTGGCGAATCAATTCAACACAAGAGCGAACACTTCTGTTACTAGTTGAGAAAGGAGAAACAATAGAAGCTTCAGCATCAGACATGGCAATACCAACATGAGCAGCACGTAAAGCACCACAGTCATTACCACCATCACCAGTCATTGCAGTGATACCTCTTTCCATATGAAGTTGTACACATTGCACTTTACCATTAGGAGTCATACGAGCAAATACACGAATATCCAACAAATATTTGCGGATTAAATCACGATCAACTAACCATTGGAAGGCCATACCAGTAACAGCCAATTCAATAGGAGTATGGTCCTTATTCAACAAGTATTCATCTACATTTACATCGGGAAAAGTGTCAGGTTCATCAACATCAGACCAAATAACACGACCAAGGCGTTGGTTATAATCGCCTAAAAGTACACGAGGATTACCACTCATAGCTAAACCACATTGACGAGCAATATAAACACCAGTTAAAGCAGTGTCGCCAGTAATCATAATAGTTCTAGTATCACCGCGCTTCAATTCAGCAATGTTTTCTGTTGTATCTGGCTTCAATTGATTCTTGAAAATAATTAGACCTAAAAAGTCAATATTCTCTTCCATTTGATCACGAGTCCAGTGATTAAATGCTTCTAATCCACCAGAAATTTCCTCTAAATCAATTTCACGATGAGAGAGAGCAAGCACGTAGCAACCTTGTCTAGCTTGATTTGCAGTGACACGATCATAATCAGCAGGTACAGAATCAGGATTTGATAAATCCTTTATCTTTTCATAAGCACCCTTAACAAAGATGTGAATTTTGTTGGTTGTTGAATCAAGAACAGCGACAGACATTGACATACGAGCATGAACAAATTCATAACGTTTTAATACATGAACAGGAGCATTAGGATTATTAGCAGGAGTCAAAGAATCAACATAATCAGAATGATCACTTAATTGCCATTTAGAGGATTTGAACATTTCAATATCAACAGGGTTACCAATAAATTGGCCATTTAAGGTAGTGACAGCGTGACATGAGGCAAGACCAATTTGCATCAAATAAGGTATATCTTCTATCAATTCTTCGTGTTTACTAAATTCGGAAATTTGTTTATTTCTTCTGTTTTCTACAATATTATTAGAATCAACAACGGGCTGTGCACCATAAAATTCAAGGCCCTCTTTGGTTAATGTGCCAGTTTTATCAAAACAGAAAAGTTGAACTAGAGAAAATGTGTTTAGTTTTGTTAATAAGCGTGAATATTTTGTATATCTTACTTTTTCCTGCCATCAAAATACGAGGTAAATCAACGCAAAAGATGTTTTTTTTTCTTAAACGTCCAGCAGCAACAGATTGACCTACAACTAAAGCAGCAGGAAGCAAAGGAGAAATCAACTGAGATATAACAAACATGGCATAGAACCAAGCACCTAAAACAAAATCATTACGTTAGTATAATTTAAGCTTAATTTTGTCTGATATTTGTTACACATTACTTGTTCCTGTAGCATACATCCAGATAGCTAAACCAAGACAGACAACACTATAGATAAGTAAGATCAAAATAACAATTTTGATGTGTTCATTAAAGATAAAAGAAACATGAGTAGGAAAGAGAATCTTCTTGATAAGTTCACCTTTATCAGTAGCTGTACCAGTATGCGTAACTAATGCAGTAACTTTTCCAGCTTTTTCAGTAGGCTGTGCCTGAGAAATAATTGTACCTGAAAATATGGTAGAAATCTTGCTACTTCCAATACGATCATAGGTTGCAGTGTCGTCTACTTTAAGAGGAAATTTACGGATAGGCAAAGGTTCACCAGTAAGAGAACTTTCATCCGCAACAATGTTACCGCTTAAGATTACACCATCACAAGGTGTAGTTTTACCCTCAGCAACTTCAAACACATCGCCAGGCAAAAGATCGGCAGTAGATTTCTCTTGCCATTGACCATCACGCAGGATTTGAACTTTATCGGTAAATTCAGCCATAGATTTGATACGCTTTTCAGATCGAAGACGAACAACTACTTTAACTAATGCGGATAACAAAATGACAAGGGTATCGGCAATTCCAACCTCCCAATAAGCAAAGTAGTAAAAGAGCCAAAGAATAGTAAATTGATAAATGTAAAAAAAAGACGAAAATTCTTGGAACACAGCAATAACAAAATTGGGAACATAGACTTCAATGAAATTGGGACCAATAAGCTCTTCTCTATGCTGAGCTTCTTCAGTAGTAAGACCATTTGTAGAAGCTGCAAGTTCAGCATTGGTATCTCCCAAATGGAATTGATGAGGAGTGAAAAGCTCTGTTTCAGGGTGATATACATAACGAGTACATTGATAAATGAAATATTTGGTTCCACTTGATGTAAACTTGAGTTGAGCATTTGTTACTACAACATCTAAGCCAGCAATACGTTTAGCAGTAAATTCCAAATATCTCACAAATTCCATGAGTCTATCAGATTGATCTTCGAGGAAAATCAAAGCAGGTTCCTTGCGTTCAATTTGAACATATTGACCTTGACTATAAGAACAACGAATTCTAAAAAAGTTGGGTAACCTGAATCGGAAAATGGTTAAACCAGCAAACCAAAAGAAGAAGATGTACCACATACCCATAAAGGTACTAGCTTGAATTTCAGCAAATCCTCGGAATTTTTCATAGACAGTATAATAATCTTCAACCATCATAATCATATATGCCACCTGGCCAATTGTTTGAAGAAAAAACACAATAGTAATAAAGTTACCAAACCAATCTCGTTTGTAAGCATAAATGACCATATCTTCCTCTTCTTCAATTGAAGAAAGTCCATCATCTGAGGAATCATTATTTGAGCTTTCAGAGTCAGTTTTTATGATTGCATTCTTTTCCTTGTCATGATATTCTTCAGTACGAAGTTCTTGAACCTTGTTAAAGTTTGCCTTGATCAACTAAAAAAATATTAATAAAAATAAACAAAATATGTATCTTTTTTTTTACCTTCTCTTTGGATTTCTTGTATAAAGTCCAAGCAACCAAAGACAATAAACAGGAGCCATAAAATGCGTACAAAGCAATGTAAACAGGTTCAGTAAATGTTAATTGACCATAATCAGCTGTAGGGCATTCTCTCCACATAGCAGTTTCTGGATTATTAGACCAAACAGGAATATTATCGAGATTTGCAGCTCTTGCACATGCAATAGCGCTTTGATTTGCTTTGTTAGTTGCATCAAAGTTTTCAATGTTGGTACGGAGATTATTATTTTTACCACAAGAGTATACGTTGCCAATCAACGCAGGGGCTCCAGGGCAAGCGCATGCGGAAACAAGCGAAGCATCACAAGTCTCACGACATTCACCGTCAACACAATAAGTTGTCCCTTCAGGACAAGTTGGAGGTCTGTTATTTTGTGGACATAATGAAATATCACGAACACAAAGCTGAGGGCATGGATAAGCATAATAAGTTGGTAAACTACATTGATTACCATTCACATCAAAGTCATTTACTGATAAAATTAACATTAGTAATTTTAAATTGATTTACGTTTTAGGCAAAAATTTACCAGTGTGAAATACAGGTGATGTTGATGAATTCTTTACAAAACAAAAAATTAATAGACATAGTATAGTTAATGATTTGATAGTCATTTTAGAATGACTATTTAGTATTTTCATTATATAATAAAATATCACAGAAAAATACAAATGAAAATACAAAGAAGAGGAAAAAATAATCCAACAAAAAAGTCTGCTTTATATATTACAAAGTGTAAATGATTTACTATAGATTGACATGAACAAGTACATCACCACCTACAGAAAAATAACTCCTTATCGTTTTTTTTTGGAACATTGTGTTACTTTCCAAAAAGTATAATAAATTGGTTAGGTTAACTTTTATTGATTTTTTTTTTTTTATGTATGGAGTATATAGTAATAATAAATTATATATTTATTTTTGTGCTTCCAAACAATTTAAATTTATATTTTATAATTTGATAGATCACTTAAAATATACATTTATTTTTCGAGCCATATAAATTCAGGTACCAGATCACTTTTATTCATGCAAATCTGACTATCTGTGTAAATACTGTAAGGGATATTTATGTATAAAAGTGGAGGCAGCTGAGCTTTATTTATTTAACATTACCCACCACTTTAAGTCTTGTACGAAATTTCTGGGTACATGTGTACACATTAATGAGTTAGGATATGTACTATACGTCATTTGTAACATTATGTAAAAATAAAACCTTCTGAACACACACTTTTTTATCGTCATTACATATGTATAGAGCATATTGCCAAAATGTACATTTACGCCTAGTATTGCTGTCAATTATTGTGGAGATGAATTTATTCTAAATTAGTGTTTAACAATAGGATTTCTGATCTGCTTTTTCCCTCTCTTTTACTAGCGTATATTTTATTACCGGGAAAACGCATTTGCCTATTATTTAGCTTTCACACACAAGCACCTCACTATCTAAACTTTAAAAATGTCAAAAAAAAAAAAAGCTAATCTCCGTCATGTCTCTCTCTCTATATTTTTTTTAATCATCATGTATACATCCAATGTTTCCTTTTGTGCAACTTTATATACATAGCAGAAAATGACGCAACTTCAAAATGTATTTGTGTAAATGCACAAAAAAATCCAATCAAGTACATATGATTTAAATTGATTTTGATTTGTCGAATGGTTTTAGATTCATGATTTCCTTTCAATAAAAGAATCTCCGAGTTATGAACCTAAACTATATCTTGCGGACAAAATTCTTCTGTTTCTATAAGCACTATTCAATTTGTATCATGGAAAAGAATAATAAGAAAGATTTGATGTAGGTTTATTTTAGTGTGCGCGTATACCCCACTACTTATATCAGTCTATTTGTGAGTTTATACCAGGTATTCGTATGTAAATAGTAACGAGATGTAATCATTTGTTGATATTTATTCCACTCTCCAACCTCACATCTTCACTATAATGCGGATCTACCACTAATTTGAACGTTTGCCCTAGACTTGATTCGCATTTTACAGCAAATTGTTTTGTAATAGCCATGCCTTGTGTGTAATTTATGTTATAATCATAAACTGATATGTACAATCTAATGACCATACAAAAAGAGGTTTTCTAATTTGAATTTATGACTTTAATCGAAAATAGAATGCTGCATCATTAATCGTGGCCAACTAATTAGAATACATGCATACATTATTTATTCGTTGTTTCAGAATATAGACAATTTCTGATTTGTGAATATAAACAAATAATATTATGTGTCCTCGGTTTTTAATCTATGATTTAGAAAAAAAAAAAAAAATAACGTACGAATTTCACTTAAAGACTAAAAAAATTGAACGTACTACATTAGAAAGTATTTGTGATGGTGTGCTCTAAGATAGAACTGTTTATTATGTGTGAAATTTGTAAAATTAATGGCGCAAGATAATGCACCCTTGTAGTGTATCTTCTTTCAAATTAATTCACATAGGCACTTATTAATTCAAAAAATGACTGAAATGTCTCGTATTATTATATACAGACAAAACCTTTGATTCTTTAAGGGTATGGGTGTTGTCAAGCACTAATCTTTTACTCAAAGAGATTAAGCTTGGAGCGCCCGAGTTTCTATGAGAACTCAAATTTGCTAGCCTATATCTGTCAGAATATACTCTGCTTTTGTTCAACAAATAAAGTTCCTGTACTTGGTTGCTATAGAGTATGTGTGAGCATGTACAAAAGCTCAAATTGCGTTAGTGCAGATTTGGTTTCATTGCGGTTTGAGCTGTTTATGTTTAGTCATTCAGTTTAAATTGCCTATAACTGCAGATTTAAAGAGGGTTTTAGATGATTTTTTCGCACCTTTTTCAAGTCTAAAACAAATCCAGCCTATTTCTCATAATGTGTACCTATATTCTATATTTTTCTTTGGTTTTTGAGACGATGGAAACTATACCAAAATTGATGGTCAAAACTCTTGCATATACAAGGAAAAATTGGTTTAAATCGCACTGACTGATATTTAAACCTTAGAAATGTAGTTTTTGACATAGCTTTTCTAAGTCAAAAACGACTAGCATTTTTCCAATTTTTGTACACAGTTACTTGTTTCAGAGGTATCTACCACTATTAATACAGAAGCTCATTTGAATTCATGTTCGGCGAGGACTTGTTACCTTAATGACTTTAGTATGTGTAAATAGCAGGTAACCAATTTGTCGTTCAAACTTACCAAATACACAATAACCTACGGAAGCTGATATCTAAGGTGTGCGTAGTTCCGTACCTACTCACACCGATGCCTATGCAAAGCGGCGCCTTACTTGAATTAATATTCATAGAGCCCGTATTTAAAAAGTCTCTAATAAGAGTGCGTGTTGCGTCCACAGATCGTTATGGTTAATTGTAAGATAATGAAGCTTTTGATTTGTAAATCCTTATTCATATGAAGTAAGCTAATGATCTGCGATATCATTTATAATTGTTATTATTCTATAATAAAATTCAAGAAGTGGGATATTTGAGACATATCCATATGTTGGGTTTATCTGTATGATATAAGCTCAACTTGAATGTACTGTGCTACTGATTTAAATAGATAGATCTGACGTAAAAAGTCAGAGAGATATTAATCAATCGAATACTGATTTAACGGATAGACGTAATATAAAATTTGTATACAAGTAGGACAAATTTTGGATATTATTAAAGATTATCTTCGATGAGATAGAGTTTTTGCTGTAAGTATTTTACAGTTGTAAAAAATTGATTTGAGATGGATTCCAGATGGTTTTCAGCTATTTTTGCTAATACTAGGTCTAATAACGTCAAATCTTCAACGAGCTTATATACACCCTCTATGGTTCATTGATATCTATTCAAAAATAGAATATTTAATATAAGAAAAATAAAATATACATGTACTGGCTCAGAATCGACCAAAATTGACCTAAAATTGATTATAAAAATTGAGCAACAAAATAGAGGTGCTTATTTCCTGCAATCACAAAATGGATCCCATTGGGAACTATTCTGCCGTTTTTGTTTCATAAAAAATGCTGATTTTTTGCTAAGATAACAAAAATAATAGTTCACATTACAGCTTAAAACCTATCATAACCGAGCCCAAAAATTGATTTGAAAAATCGGTCCAAAAACGATTTAAAAACAATATTGCTTGATGGTTTAGGAATTGCAAAGTAAGTTAAACTGGCGCGTTAAATGTTTTTTTTTACAGTTTTAAATTTTGCATTTATCTAGATAAAGTTTGAAAAAATGTTTCACATTAAATTTTGCATAAAATGCGATTGAAAATTTAGAGATTCTTTGAAGATATACGCCACTTTTGATAAAAATATTTCTAATTTAAGCATTTTATGTTATGCGCAGTGAAATTATCTATTGACCTAGCCATTGACGAGCTTTTTATCTACATTTTCCATAGAAAAAACAAAGATTTTCGTCAACTTTTTTTCAAATTCAAAATTTGGGATAAGGGTATACAGTACTGGAGGAAAACCAAAGATATTCTTTTTTACACATTTTTGAGTATATCTCCACCAAAAATCAATATTTCGAAAAAAAAAGTAGATCAGGGATGAAAAGCGAGGCCCAGATTTTAAGAATAGAGCAATGATTTTTACCTGTTTTTGAGTTCGTGGAAAATAAAATAAATCCAGGAATAGGTAGCATATTGCAACTAATATCTATTTAATAGCATCTAAAGTATATATTATTAGAAGCGCTTAGTATGGGATTAGTTATAGAAAAGAGAGAGCATTTCTGACGTTGAAGATTGAAAACTACGAAAAGTAATACGGGAAATAAAAATATAACTTTCCTAAATTTATTGAAATAGCTTAGAAGTAAAGAAAAGGCCAAAAAGATTCCTCGAATATATTTGGTAGCTGTTTTTAAAGGAGTTTAACGCACATTTTAAAAAAATTAAAATTTTCCCCTCTACTTGAAAATTGAAAATATAAAACAACTAGAAAAATAATCTTAATCAATGAATATCGATCAAAATAGGCCAAAGCTTTCAAAATATATACTACAGCGTTACTAGTATTCAGAAGAACTACTTTTTTAGAATCAGTTGAATTACTAGTTAAATTGTAGGAAAAAATGTGCACATTTTAAATAGATTATTTTGGCTTGGAAGACCATTATCAGATTAGAAATATTGCCAAATCAGCTAAAATTAGCTTATAGGGCAATGTCAATTACAAAAAGTGATGAATAAACAATCCTTCTACGCATGATAAAAAGTGTGCTACAATGCGTTTCACAGATGAAGATGGCCGATGTTTTAGCATTTTCATATTTCCGGATACTATAAATACAAAAAGCTTTACAAAGCTTCAAAATCTATGCTAACCTATGTCTTCGTTTATTACTACCTATTATATCTTTAAATGATTTTATATAATGGTTTTCAAAATTGTCAAATTGGTAGAGATACCAACAATTAAAAGAGCAAAAACTATATTTTTTAATATTGCGTGATACAATGAGGGAAATTACTGGGCAAGCATGTTAGCTGATAATATACAGAAGTCAAAGATAACTGAAAATAGCATACAGTTAACAGATTGTCTACTGTTGTTTTCTTTGTAAAAAAAAAAAAAAAAAAAAAAAAAAAAAAACAAGTATTCTTGTAGAAAAACTTGTACTCTTTCTTTTGAGTATCTTAACTCGGAAACTGTTCCTTTGACCATATAAACGTCAAAATTCGTTTTGAAACTCATGCTACATTATGAAACGATTGCATTGGTGTGCATATTTCTCCATACCCAAAGTAAATCTTTATTTTCACTGAATAGATATTATAATTTAAGTACTAATTTAATAAACGAGTACTTTCATTTGGCTCCTCGTTTTCATTTTGGGCAACTATGGTAGTATCAATATCACGAAGACCTAATTTCTTATTTCTAAAATGCCAGGTTATGCACATGATCAATAATGTTCCTTGTAAGATACCAGTGACCATGTAAGTAAGCCATGCTGTCCAATTTGTACCAGGACGAACTACCAATGAATAAACAAACAAAACTGTTCCGGGAGTTTGTAACATCATCATGGGTATACTCAAAGCACCGACCATCTAATGAAATGTATTAATTTAATTGTGCAGCTCAGTGCATAAATCTCATGTATGTGTACCTTGCTCTTCCAAGTCTTGTATATTTGTGGCAAGTATTGAAGCGATGCTAATATCATACTCAAAATACCCAAGAAGGCGGCCCAGTAATTTGTTTGCCAATGCTGCGGTCCTCCTACAACAATCAATAATAAAATGGAAATGAAAAAGGAAATGGCCAAATGTCCAATACAAGTAGCAGCAACTACTAAAGAAACCTTCCATTCAGCTGAAAGAGGGGGCTGTATTTTGTTGGGTAAATCCAAGTGTAACGATGAAGGAGGGTGTATTGCTCGTTTCTTGTTCTCGGGAAAGTAAAGTAAAAATAATACAAATCTAAATATTAAACGAGTTGGTATGTAGAAAAAGTTGCATAAATTTTCTTTCAAACTTACACTAAACTAAACATTGCCCATTGCAATCCGATTTGAACTATTCCCATTAATCCCTCTATACATGCACCGGTAGACTATAGATGTATAAATAAGTATCAAACTTGTTGCAGTGTTGTATATATCTTTTTACCAGTGATTTGCAGCATACGATCGAGTCCCATTGTAAAAGAATGATATTCAAAAAACTTGAGGTTGAAGAAACAACTCCCAATAACAAAAACCAAGCACTAAATCCCTCGCTTGTCTTGTTAACAATAATTCTATAATGCTATTTTTGGATTACTTAAAGAGGGCATTTTCCATTTCTTTGCGAAAAAACTTACTTGAGGTAGATATGAAATGACTAGACCAACGCATAAAAATATGCTAATCATTAAAGTTGATTTATCATTGAGAGGAACACACTCTCTTGTTGGCTCGATGTTTGTTGATTCGCCTAATGCCTTTATTAGTTGATTCATATAATAGTTGTTTGATTTTATTTGAAATAAGAAAAAGGTCTCGAGAGTAAAAAGGGATAAAAACGGATACAGGGAAACGTTTTAGAATGTGGTGTGGAAATTGGAAATACTCCGCGAACAGATATTGGAATCGTCATTACGCATTATAGTATTTTCACTTGAAATTCAGACATTTCAGGAAAATATTTGGGCGATTGTAGTTGTATATTGAGACAGAGTAAAAATAGAATCTAGGCAAAGTGAGAATGCAAATTCGTACAAATTACAAATAAATTTGGGACGAATAAAATGTTGTTTTTAGATTCTAGCTGTTTAATATTAGCATTTTTTTTTTTTTTTTTTTTTTTTTGAATTAAGCATAAGCTAAATTTAACCAAAATTGGAAAGTTACAATGTTAATATTATATAAAGAGTGTAATACACATTGAAAGGGTTAAAAATACCACAAGAGACAGTAATATTTTTTAATTATTTTTTACTTAAAAAAAAGCGAATAACCATTTCTTTTTAGCTCTAAATAATTCTTTAAATATTCAATAAATTTAATCTAGCCCAAATTCTCATTTCATCACCTTTAAATCACATTTTCACTTCATCCCATCCTCATTCTATCTAAACCTCAATTCCTATCCCATCCAAGCTTTATTCTCATTATAAAAAAAAAACCTTTTCCTCGCCACATCCTAACTTTATTCTCATTCATTCCAGATTTTAGTGTAAATACTGTGTTAGAAAAGGAAGCACTCCATTTTGAAAACTAGTTTTTTAAAAACTCAATGACATAGTTAAGCTCAGTACTGAGTGAGGGGCTTTGATGGGCCAGTTTCTTATACACAATCTAACAAAAAATACTTTTTGTCAAGTGTACCTTCTTTCAAAACTATTTTTATTGTATTAGTGCAATATCTTTACTGTCTGTGATGAAATTAATCCCAATTACTATAGTTAAATCATTTTCTTTCGTTTATTTCATTCATTACCATCGTATTGAACCAAATACTTATTTTCCCGTTATCAGTTTTTGACTGCCTAGTTACCCCGTAGATAACCAAACAGAACACTGAGCATACTTTATTAGAAATGTCATATCATTATAAAACTCAAACATTTCGTATCTAAATGTATTACAAAAACATTATTTATATTAAAATCCAAAGTGTCAAATATCAAAGAAATTCTGAAACTAGCAAGTAGTTGTAGCAAATCAAATGAAAATGGTGTATATTCCAACTACCAAATCAATAGTTCCCACATGTGTAGATTGTGGTTTAGTTGGCCATTACAATAAAAACTACTATAAATACAGTAAATATAATCCAGATACTGCTGATTCCGGTAATCTTGTATGATATAATTATCTTGTCTGTAAAACATGTAAAACACTGTGGCAGCGAGATGTAAACGCATCCAAGAAGATGATGTCCATTGCATCTTCCATTTGGAATTAAGATGGTCACCTTACTGCTTTTAAGAGAGTTCAAGTTTACTTAGTATATATTTTATATCGCCATAATGTACATGGTTTGGCTTTCTGCTATCAGAAAGACTTCAGATTATTACAGGTAAGTTTATTTGAATTAACTCTCTGAAATACTTGAGACTAATTTAATCTTTTTTGATTTCCCTTCTCACTATCTCTAAATCTCATTCTAATTTTATCTCAATTTTACCCTCATTTTATCCAAATATCATTTTCATTATATTCTCATTATATCCAAACTTTATCCTCATTACATACCAATTTTATTATTTTGTTTGAATTTAAAGTGTAAATACTGTAGTCATACTAAGCTTTTTATTATATATAAATTCAAATAAAACATTCTATTCTGTTGTAATGCAATAGAAAAAAAAAAAAAAAGGTTGCGCTTATCATAAATAAAGAGGTTATTTGCTCGATTTATTTGATGTAATCATGCCTTTCAATTTGTTTGTTTACACAGAAAGCATCGTCATTTGTAAATCAAAGTATCACTTAAATTGGCAAAATCCATTTGTCGGTTTCCTTGTAGTGAAATTTAATACAGTCTTTTTGTAAAATAGCGCTTTTAAGCCTCTTTTGAACATCTATCTCTACAGGTATAGGCGAGCCATTACTATCACTATATACAAATGGTAAACGAAATACATAAAGTCCACCAGGACCAAATGAAAGACAGCCATTGATATCCATATTTACGGTAACATTTTCGTCAGTTCCAGGAATATTGATCTAACAAGAATATTGATTAATTTAAACACTATATTTATCCCTAAAAAAAATAACAACAACAACGATTTACCTTAATTCTTGGTTCTATGGATATAGTAATAGCTTCTTCAGGAGTAACAGCATATAATCGCTGTAATTGTGCAGTTATTTCCATGTTATGATTAGCACTATTAACATTGCCATTACCATTTGTGCTACTTGCATTCCCAATACCGTTGACATTATTAGCATATGTACATGGGCATATCACATAAATTGGTAAATCTTGATGTACAAAATAATTACCATGCTCTTTAGGATGGCCTGCATGGCCCAACTTACATACACGGCCTTCGCCACAACTAAGGAACCGATGTCCATTAGGACATTCGTATTCGGCACCAACATAACCACGAATTAGACCTTGAATTCTATCTCGAGCACGATGATGTCTTTTACGTCTTGTGTCAAATAACTGTCGAGTAGGCGGTGCTGGTGGCGTTGCTGTTATTGTTGCTGTTGATATTGCTGAAGGCATTGCTGATGTAGTTGTAAAAGTAGCAGGAGCAGTACCTGTAGATACAGGATTAGACCCCAATGCAGGGAATGCTTCTAATGATGCCACAACAGGTGCTGCAGCAATATGCATATTCGTCTTTTGCATGCTTGATGATTTACCAAGTACAGGCCATTCTGATTCCCGGGTGACAGGCTGATTGCTACTAGATCTTAAAAATGCATCGTTTGTAATTTTAGGTGACATTGAAGAAGAAACTGAATCATTAATTGTTGCATTTACTACAGTATTTGCAGCTTCTTGCTGTCGCAATTTTAACTCGTTCATTGTAGTAATAGACCAAGGTATAAGAAAATTCGTATTGTTCATAAAACCCTCTACTTTATCCAAGCCAACATTATTTTTATATGTATTTGCTGCTCCAAGATAAAGTAACGCAGAATTATAAGCTGGTATTTCATCGTAATCTAATACAAGTTCTTGATCTTCACCAAATGTTGATTTTTTCATATCTAATGCGGCTCTTCCAATACCCAAACAGCAATCGAATTTGTCATAAAACTGGATATTGGCATCCTCAATGTCAAACGGATCCTCTCGAACTCTTTGTGTCTTCCCACAATCGCATGCATGGAAAAACTTATATCCACTATTATGCTTTGCTGGATCTACAATCACTGCTCGTTCATCTCGCATTTGCTTTGATGAAATAATTTCCTTTTCATGGCCTATCTTCAAACGACATGCTTTCCCTGTTAAACTGATATGCTCACAGCTTTGCCTACCACCTTTCCAAACGTTATCGCACTCACGTTCTAATCTTGCAGCATATTCTTCCATACATGGACCACGAGCTAGAGAACGATACATTCTCATGACGTTATTTTTCTATTATCAACATTAGGATTTTAGATATTCATTTATTTTCTTTTGTACCTTCCAATTATGATATTGTTCTGTATAAAATGGTGGAGAATCATGCAGATATGTTTCATTGCATTTTTGCATGACATCAATAGAATGGCTATATTAGATATTTAATATAGCAAGTTCAATAGTTGGTTTCTCATACTTTTTACCTTTTAGAAAATACTCGCTCAATCTCGATATTATCTCTGATCTTTTTCCTCAAAATAACCTCAATTTGTTGAATCATACCTTTTGTACTAGGATACTGAGTTGATATAACTTTTTTGAATTCAACGCCATCTTCAGTAATTGATTGATTGAAGATAAATGACATTAAAGGCACAACTGCCGAGGTAAATTGCAGCCCTGTTGGTAATGGTGCTACCTTTGGGATATCTGATTTTCTATTATTGAAGTTGTTGTGCAAGGGATGTCTTGTAAGTGCAGTTTTTGTCCAAATGTTGACATAATTCTTTAATAATTTATCACTGTAGTCATGATATAAACTTGTTGAAGCAGCTTCTGATGATGATATATAAGAAGATAAAGACATTGGCTCATCAAATGAAAAATTCATTTTTGATTCATTGACCAAGTCTTTTGGGATCGATGGTACAATATGAATGACAGGTTGAGCAGTGGATGGTAATACAAATAAGGATCGAACTTCTACAGGTGGATGCAATGAATTTCCTTCGGGCTTTAATGGCATTAAATGTAGAGCTCTAAATATATTCTTCAGTTTGATTTGAAGAGAATCTTGCATTTTCTTTATAGTTGCAGGCACGATATTTGAGAAATTGACATTGGCTATAACAAATACTACAATAGGAACACCTTTCGCTGGACCCCACCATCCCATAAGGCCAGGACTTATTCTTTCATTGTCTTTCTTTTCAAATAATGAATTAGGCACTGCAATATCCCAATATTTCCAACATGATGATTGATATTGCGCTAAATGAGTGTGCATATTTGATTTTATCTGACCAAGTGCAACCAATGTTGATAAGAAATCAGCAGGTAAAAACGAAGGTGGTAAAATGGGCTACACGCAACAAGTTTAGTTTTAGTCAATAGATTTTGATCACTTTAAAAGTTCTTACAATAACAAGATGGGATATAATTAACATGAATAGTAATGCTTTCGTTGCTGTTGATTGATGATTCATCATACTAGCTGAGAACGATTTTTCATCAGACAAACTTGTAGTATTCATGTTGGAATCCATAAACAAATATATCGTTTTCGAGTTTTTATCTAAATAAAATTGAATTCCTTCCACCAGCTATATGAACATTTATGAACACTTGATTTATCGTGTATTTATGATTCTACAAACCTTTATAGCAGGCTTTTTTATAGGCTAAATGTAAATCAATTAGCTTTTGCATTTGTAATTATGTTAAACAAATAAAAAATTACTTCATGTTTTGATGTAAAAACGTTTGCTCCTACTATCGTATTTGCTAAGGTAGCAATAGTTAGTGAATTTCTAGCTTCTGAAACGCCATATAAAGATATTATAGTTAGCCCTGTATTTTTTAACGATAAAAGGTCGGTTTTATCTAATAGTTTATTAATGTCATCCATTCAAAATTTTATACACGAAAAGGATTAAAGCAAGTAGGCAAACAAAAACTGGTGTTCAAATGGTTTGTCAGTAAATTCAGAAATTTAAAGTTTTTTTTTTTTTTTCGAAGGGTTGTTTTGAGGGCGTTTAACTTCCGGTAATTTCCAAAAGATTTGTTTAGCATATACCATTTGATTAATCAAGTAATTACTTGTACCAGCATACTATACAAATTATACTGAAGTCTCTCTACAAGCAAAAAAAAAAAAACAAATGTTAATATCATTATTGCATTTAGTGATTTTATTGAGCGGACGTTTTTTGCTTTTAATTTTTTCTAGAAAAAAAAACGATATATCAATGTTTAAAGTATTTTGACTATTCATCGAAGACATATATTCTAAATATCGCAACTCTATATTGTTATTAATATTTTAAAGTTTTTTTTTTTGACATTTTTATTTGCTAAAGAAGCTATATTTTTCCGTATATGTTTAAATATAATTGTAATCAGTCAGGGAATAATTAATTTCGGCATTTATTTTACCACAACGAGGTTAAAAGAGCTTTTTAGACATTAATTCAATGTAACTGATAAACTGTGTAATATCATGTATAAAAAAGGAATTACTATCAATAAATATTGATTATAACTACATTCATTAAAACTATTATATATTATATATTATGATTTATTTTTTGAAATATTGCAATATTAGGAATTAAATGTAATTATTTACTAAACTATTTTTAAGAGCAAAAATGTAACGCTGATTCTTAAAATGAAATAAACATAAACTGATTAATGGAATATAAAATTACCAAAAACTAAATGGTGGAAATCATTGTAACAATGACAATTACAAAACCCAATGCAATGGAAAGAGTAATATTGTTGCCTTGTTTTAAGTCATTAGAAGCAGAAATAGAAGGAATAGTGGAAGTAATTGTAGGAGAGGCAGATCTTGAAATGGAAGCGCTATTTGAGAAAGATCTTGTAGCAGATAAAGTAGCAGTACTCATTGCATTAGTTCTACTCATCATAGTAGTACCTGTGGCTAGTGAATGAGGAGCAGTAGTAGATGGTTGAACAGGAGGAAAAGCAGAGCTTTCAGAAGCAATGATTGTTGATACAGGAACAATAGATGCTGCTTCAATCGAGGGATTAACGACTATGGATTCAACTGATGCTACTGAAGGAGAAATAGGAGCAATTGCAGCGGCAGAAGGGTTAATGGATGGTGCTACAGCAGACGCTTCGGGAACAACATTTGGTACTTGAGGCAATACAGCTGAAGCTTCAGGTACAACAATAGGAGCAGCAGCAGATGGCTCAACAGCGGCAGAAACAGATGGATTTTGATTTACAACAGGCTCGCCAGAAATAATAACTGCGTTTTTTTGAGGAGCATTGTTAGTAGTAGTAGCAGCTTGATTGGGAGGAATTGCAGCAGCAGCAGCAACTGATGCAGGAATTCCTGCAGCCAAAGCAATAGGAATATCAGCAGGTGCATTTTTGGCTACAGCATTGATATTATTAGTAACAGGTGGAGTACTTGATAATACTACATTGGCAACACTGGGAGGAATAGCAGGTAAAACAATATTAGCAACTGGATCATTGGCAGCAGAATTAGTAGGAGCATTTGCATTGGATGAATCTGCAGATTGCATTTGTTGAATCATGTTTTGAAATGCTTGATGTGGTTTATTAGCTGCATCTGTAAATGGATGTTCATTGAAATAATTGATCATATTTTGAAAAATAGATGCCGCGTTACCATTATCGACAGCAGATGGACTAACAACATTGTTGGCTTGTTGCTGTTGAGCTTGAACTGTCAATAGAGAACATGCTAAAAGAACATAAATTGCTGATACAGTACGAATCATTTTAAAATGTATGAAGAAAAAAAGTATGGTTCAATGAAGCATTACAAATGTTCTCTTTTTATATTCATGATATTCAAGTATGATTAATTAAAAAAAAAAAAAAAAAAAAAAAAAAAAAAAAAAAAGAAAAAACTTACTTTTATTTTAATATATCATAGTATAGACTGTACAAATTAAAAAGGGGTAGTAGTGGAAAAGGTAAAAATGGTATATATAAAATGCTTAATTTTCAGTTGATAGAATTTCTTCTCCTTTTATTGCTGGAGTTTTTGTTGATGGTATTCTATTATGCTTATATTTAGTATTTGTTAATTTATCAATAAAAACAAAAAAAGACTCAAACCTTGATATAGGATCACCATATTGATCATATTCAGGTGTTACTTCGACTGTAGGCAAACCTGTACATCTATCAATTTCGGTTAATATAGTAAGACAATATGAAGTATCTATAAAACAGTACCTCAAGAATAGCCGCACAAAAGGGCTGCATTCTATATTATGTCTAGTAGCTTCACATTGATATTGAACCATTTCATATAATCTACAGTTTTCTGGAATACGAGACTTATCATTATTATCTGTCATTATGATTGTATATGTATATATATATATATTATATTTATATATTTATGTAATAAAGAATGAAAGGGTTAGAGAGACCCTTTTATGTGACTTTATGAATACATAGAACGAAAACCTCGAATTGGCACCCCTTCCACCCCCTTATTATCTGAGCCTTTGCCCCGGGGTTGATTTTCTTTCTATTTTCAATATTTTACATCAAATGGCACAAAAGTTTCGTTCATTACTCGATCTATGTAGACGTCGAGGATTTTTATATCAATCAGCTGAAATCTATGGTGGCTTAAGAGGTGCTTATGATTACGGACCATTGGGCGTTGAATTAAAGAAAAATATCTTAAATTCTTGGTGGCGTCGCCATGTATATTATCGTGATGATGTTGTTGGTTTAGATACAAGTATTTTGACACCTCATCCTGTATTAAAAGCATCTGGACATGTAGATGAATTTACTGATTTACTGGTCGATTGTACATTAACAAAAGAGAGATTTAGACCCGATAAAGCACCTGCATTGACTACTGATAAAAATGGACATATACCTATTACAGCACCCGACAAAGACACTGCTCTTGCATGGAAGAAATCAATTCAAGAGCAATTCGCTCCTAATGTAAAAATTACTTTAGAAGGAAAACGTATCTTACTACATACTTTAAATATCGATCAGCCTGATCAAAGAGGACAAAATGGAAAAATTGTTTTTGAAATGCTGGATCAAGATAAAAAACCATTAGAATTGGCTTATCATGGTTATGTAGAACCTAATACCAATTCTCCCTTTTTGACGGATAGTCGACCTTTTAATTTAATGTTCAAAACTTTCTTGGACCCCATTGACCCAATTGATCGTGTCATCCAAACAACTATAGATCATCCCAATGATTCAAAGCCTGTTATTCGAGAGGCTGTTGATGATGTACTTAAACCTAGCACAGTTTATCTTAGACCTGAAACAGCACAAGGTGTTTTTGTCAATTTTGAACAAGTAGTTCGTACAATGAAGACAAAACCTCCATTTGGCATTGCTCAAGTAGGCAAATCATTCAGAAATGAAATTCGTTTAGAACATGGTATTTTCAGAACTCCTGAATTTGAACAATTAGAACTCGAATACTTTGTAGCTCCATGGGAATCAAAGCATTATTTCAAATATTGGCGTAAAGAAAGATACGATTGGTGGTTGGAGCATGCTTGCCATCCAGAAAACTTCAGACAGAGAGATCATGCATCAGACGAAATGGCTCATTATGCAACCGGTTGTACTGATGTTGAATATCTTTACCCATGGGGTTGGGGAGAAGTTGAAGGCGTAGCACATAGAGGAAACTATGATTTAACACAACACATTAAAAATACAGGCGCCAATTTTGAAATTGTGGAAGATACTCCACCCGTTTTCTCAGATGCTGTCAAGGAATCAGGTGAAGGAGAGGCTGATTTAATACCTACAAAATTACCAGCAAAATACGTTCCTCATGTAGTTGAAAGCTCTTGCGGTTTAAATCGTGCCATGTTGGCCTATTTATGTGATGCATTCCATCAAGTAGAAGATAGTAAAGGAAAACCGCCTCGTAATGTGCTCAAATTAGATCCTAGATTAGCCCCGATTAAATGTGCTATTATGCCATTAACTGGTAAATCTGAATTCAATTCGCTCACCCAAAAGGTTGCAAAATCATTGAGACGTAAAGGATTATTCACAGTAGTTGAATCTCAAAAGTTAAAGATTGGTAAAAGATATTATCGTCATGATGAAGTTGGTACACCTTGGTGTGTTACTGTTGATTATCAAAGTTTAGAAGATGACACTGTAACGATTCGTGATCGAGATACTGGCAATCAAGAAAGAGTTCATTGGAAAAAGGTTCATCAAGTAATTGGTAATAGATTAATGGAAGGTGAAGCTGACGATTTATTAGATTAAAACATTATATTCAATTTGTAAATAAAGATAATTTTGTTTATTCTTATGCTAAATCATCTTGATCAAAATCATCACTGAAGTCTATTTTATAAATAGGCTTAATATTATCACAGATTTAAGTGTATCAAAAAGCTCACTTACTATTAAAGAAATCTTGATGAACTACTGTCTTTTCCAAATGCATTAAAAGTGCTACCGATTCTCCCTTTTCGTCAATAGCATCATTCCAACCATGGAGAGGCGAAGCACCTGCATTCATATCAAAGCGTGAAAAGTCTCCTTGGGAATGCATTGTAAATCTGGGTGAGTTTACATTACTACTGCTGCTGCTGCTACCACTGGCTTTTGTGTAATCTTCTGGGTATACGGCGTTATTTCCTTCCTCCTCTTCGTCGTCATCTTCGTCTTCTTCCATAATCAAGTCTTCATCCTCCATTTCTATTTAAAATACAATACATTTAGTTTCATTTACTCCATAGCAGTAGTTTACATAAACCTTCACTATATGTTTCCCACTTGTTATCATTCATTATGTTATATATATAGTTTCTTATTTCGAGAAAGAATAAATATTGCTTGACACGCCAACTCTTGTAACCACCATATTGGTGACTTTTTTGTTAGGAAGCTGTATCTAGAAATTGTTAAAGCCAATAGGGTCAACTTTTGATACCTGTCCGCATTATTTTTTTTAACCATAAACAATAAAATAAAAAAATAACTATGAGCAATAGAAATGCCTTGAACAAATAAATAGTTTCGTTGCGATAATTTACTGTTTTCCATGAGATAGAACAAATCCTTTGAAAATTTGATCTTGAGTTTTTATTACTTAAATATCAAAACTTTGAGCTTTTATAGCTTAACAAAAAATTAAGCTATAAAAACACTTTTTAGTGTTTAAAATTATTTGTTTTTTAGTACTTCTAACACATTTAAATAAAAAAAAAATTTTGGGCACTTTTTTCTTGATATTTCTTGTAGCAGATTTCAGAATACTCATTAAATTGAGTGGCAGTTATGTTTTACTGATGTCATAAAGCCCGTTGGGCTCTATTGGTTCACTATGACCTCCTGGATGCTCTCAGAGCACATGTATGTGTTCAAATGAGATGGTCAATAGGTTTATAAGGTCATCGATACGCTCATATGAAAGCATCTCAGATTTTGACTGAAAATTAAATTAATGAAAAGTTAGAAAATAGTACTTTCAAATATAAATTCCTTTTGCTTGGTTATTAATTACAAGCTGTTTTGGTATGAAGCATCATCACTATGTAGGAAATCTGTGCAATTATTTCCCTGAAAACCTCACGCGCGTGCAATTAATGCATAGTTTTCACTACCAAATGCGTGCAAAATAAAAGCACTGAGAAACCAAAAACCTGCATATTAT
>JAEPRC010000595.1:0-27807 GCA_016758945.1 Mucor plumbeus
GACTAAATACAAATATACTACAATCCAAAAGAAAATTAACATTTTCTCAAATTGTTAATGTGTATATGTATTATAATGAAACATACTTTACCACGCCTTTTTATAAACGGGATTGCTTCCATATGTATAACAGCGACAAACACTTTACAACAATTACATATTACGCGAATTAATTTTAATAATTAGACTATATTAATAGGTAAAATTGCATTGAAAACAAAGACGATAATAGTAATGCTATAATTGTAATCAACAAATTATATTCATTCTGTAAGTACAATATGTCAAAGGGACAAAAAAAGGGACAACGGTGTAAGGTAAGCTTTGATTGAGTGAGATGTCTGCTACGTGCATAATAGACAATTTATTTCTTGGCTTGGTGATATGAAGTTGTATTTAGATATACAGTCAAACCTCGATATAAAGGAGGTTTTTGTATCATGGATTAAGGATGTGGTATGATTATCTAAGATGCCTTTATTCCTTTCTTAAAATTGAAGTTGATCTGTGTTTTAAATTTGATTTAAGGGAGGTTCTCAATATAAGGGACTTTTTAAAAGAAACCACGAGTGCCCTTAAATTGAGGTTTGACTGTGTGATAAGCAAGTAATTATTTAATTCATTACATTTCTACCCCAACCTCAAACATTACACAATTAACCTCCAACTCATATAAATACTGATAATTCATGCAAATCAAATGAACATTAGTGAATTTATATGTTTTTTTATTTCTTTATATATTTATAATTACAATCTAAATAAATATATTTTATTACTTAATTATCATTGATACTTATAGCCAATTTTTATATAGTCCGATATAACCAATCATAGGTACTAATCGTATACTAGTAATAGGCAGTTACAATTAGTAGCAACAACCTCTCTCTCTCCAATCATAAAATCAAAGTCAATTTTATAATTTACATACTATATATCCCAGTTGACAATATCCACTTAAATTTATTACAATGGAGAATGTAATTAATGTCATGCAGTATTTCTACTTTAAATTCAGATTAAATAAGTAAAATTTGGGATGAAACGTGGGTAGAGTTTGGACGTAGTGAGGATAAAATTTAGATATAATGAAATTTGAAGTTTAGATAAAGTGAGAATGAGATTTACAGACAGTGACAAGGAACACTGAAAAAGATTAAGTTAGTCTCAGATGGTATTTCAAAGAGTTAACCTAAATGAACTTACCTGTAATAAACTAAACTCTCAGGGAAGAAACCGTATTTGTTACGGTGATATTGTAAATAAATTTCACACCATTCTATTTAGAAGCATCGATACCCAAGCCAGAAATGCAGAGTATATAGTACTATAATTTTTTAGACATTTGCACCATATTGGCCTGTAAGATAAACAGAATTGACAAAGAAAAATGATAAATTGTGCTACCCCATGATACGAAGGTTTGAAAGCACAAGCCAGGCTCTATATTTATTGAGTATTCAAAGAATTGTTTGGGGCTAGAAAGAAACGATTATTCGCTTTTTTTAAAACGAAAATAATTGCAAGATATTACTGTCTCTTGTAATGCTTTTATCTTTTCAATATGTATCGCACTTTTTATATAGTACAGTATTACACTGTACTTTTTCAATGCTGATTATTTTGAGCATGAGCCTAATTTGTAAAAAAATAAATGTTTATATTTAAACAGCTATCATTTAGAAACAATACTTTGTTCGTTAGAATATTATTCTCAATTCTTACGAATTTGCATTCTCACTTTGTCTAAATTTCATTTTTTCTTTGTCTCAATATGCAACTACAGCTGTCCAAAATTCAACTGGAAATCGTCCTGAAATGTCTGAATTTAAAGTGAAAATACCATATTACTTGACAATGTGATTTGAAAGCCCTTAAGAGGCCTAAAATGAGGTTTGAAGTTTTTTGGAGGAACACTGTGGGTTGTTTATACCTTGTCAATCTCAAAAAATCCAGTCATTGCATTGGCTTTCCTCATTATTTGTGTATTTTTTAAATTTTATGTATTATTACGCCAACTAAACTGCAAGCAGAACCAAACAAGGTAGTGCAAATAAAAGCTAAGCAACCGACCCGTATTAAATGTTGAGAGATGTGACATAATAAGAATTTATTGCTGTTTGGTTCGTTGACTAAAGCGATACATATGTCGCTTAGCAATTTTAAAATTTGGGATACTGAGAATGCTAAAAACTTTAAAGTATTCTCAGCAAATATGCAAATTTCATTAGTTTATCTAAAGGTGGGTGTGCCATATGCTATAGAAATTCCAAAATATGATAAAGCTATACTGTTTATTAAGAACCTAATAAAGAGAGGGTCTATATATCAAAAATTGAATAAAAACGCTATATATGAATAATAGTTATAATTAAAATAAGCATACTCAATTTATATTTTGGTTTAGATCATATAACATAATAAAGCAGGATAATCTTTTGTAAATGTAAATAAAAGCTATAAAAAGTCTGAAGGGTTAATTTCTTATATAACAATGTAAGCTGTTTTATATACATCTGTTATTTACTACTTATAGCTAAGACCATAACTACAGAATATATAATATATTAATATAGAAAGTATTACTGGTTTGATTTAACAAAAAATAAATACATTTTGCTATACAATATTATTAATTGATACGCTTCATTCTTAGAATATGTCTTGTTTTCTGTCGTAAGTGCCCCATCTATTACGGAACTAAACTTATTCAACGTATAGTTTAATTGGAAAACTTAGCGATTAAGCCAAGGGCCTGTATAGCAAAAATTGATTGAAATAACATCTTCAATTGCAGAAATATAAGAACTTAAAAAATAAGAGATCGCGAAATGTTCAGGTTTTTCGCTATAGATTAAATAAAAGAACCACTCTTTGGTCTTTTGATGGCTTTAAAGGATTTTTCTAGCTCATAAAATCTAAGAAAATAGAGTCCTTGTTGAAATTACAATTCACAGAATCTTTAGATATACAGTTGTATTTTTATTTTGAAGATTACCAAATGAGTGGTAGCACGCTCTGATTTTTTTTTTTTTTTTGAATATGTAATAGGGACAGCAAAATGTTGGTTTCTCGGTTAATCCGTAATTACGCAAACTGATAAAAGTCAATATCTAATATCTGTATAAATCAGAAAAAATTGAAATCACCAGCGTTTTTAATAGAAGCTGGTCAAAAGCATTACCACTTTTTGAATTGTCTTTATAGTAAACAGAAGCGCATTGTATTAGCCACATATATAAGCAGGCAAATAATACATTGTGCGATAGATCAAATATAACCATGCAATATATCTTACGGCGTAAAGGTATTAAGAATCTTTGAATGAATTGTGTCATGGCAAATCAAAAAACTGTTCGGTGGTTTCCGCAATTTATCTGTAGTACAAGATAAGGCATTCGATTTTGGAAAAATATTAAAAATGGAATTATTCCCTGTAATTATGAAGCGGAGCCTGACTATTGGTAGCTTAAACATTTTAAAGTATAGTTAAATGTTGATTTTATCGAATTAAATGCGTCTAATAGTCGTGATCTCTGCTATGAACAATAGTTTCTAAATTCTCTGAATGCTGCTCAAGGAGAAAGTATCTTAGTAATCCTGAGATACCTCTGGAACAAGGTAAAATAACAAAGAAAACTGAGACTTAAAATATCGGTCGTCCGGAGATCATGAAATTTTACTTGTCTTTTGACAGCTTTCCATGGTTCATTCGAATCCTAATTAGGCTATTCTATATCAAGGGGCGGGGAGTAAGGCATATGTAAGAATACAAAGTTTGCTTATTATACATTTTATTTACGTACTTGATCATCCAATATTGGTTAGCAATGACGATATTCTGCTAGCTAAGATCTTTTTCTTCATATCTCCTTCTTTAAATATATAATACACAATTGAGTAAAACGATGGAAGTTGCAAGTGCTAAATGATAAATGATAAACGATAAATGTAAACCAATGAATTAAAATTTCTAGAACTATCGGTTTGAAACACTAGAAAACAACTTTACATCTGTTATTTAAATACTACAAGTCCGCAAATGTTGAATTTTACATAAATAAGACCCTTATTTTCGGTCAAAAGTTCATATTCATATATTTTTTGAAACCTTTCTACAGTATTCTTCTTTTTTAAAACATTGGTGACTATGCAAAAAGATGAACAGAAACTAAATACTTCAATTAAAACCTCTTCAATCAAGAACTTTTTTAAAAGGAGATGTTTGATCTCACCTCCTGTTGAGTCTGATCCTCGTTTTTTACCTGCTAGTATTAAAAATGGCATTGTCGCTTGTGTCGCTTTAGTTGCTTGTACAGCAGGCTTTTCTAGCACAATTTATTTTCCAGGTGAGAAATAAAATAAATAGATAATACATAAACTTGCCATTAAAATATTCAAACGTAGGTCTTCCTTATGTTACTGAGGAATTACATGCTCAGTCAATTGCAACTACATTAACCGCTGCATTGTTTGTTTTATTCATGGGTATTGCACCTGTCATTTGGGCATCTATATCTGAGTATTACCATATTCGTCGTTTCTTGTTCCTGATTGCCATGGTGATTTTTATGGCGACTTCAATTGGAGCAGTTTTTGTTCATAACATCTGGGTTCTCGTTGTAGTTCGTTGTATTCAATCAATTGGCGTATCTAGTGGCCAATCCGTCGGTGCTGGTTGTATCGCTGATCTATACCCTGTTGAGGAGCGTGGAGCTGCTTTTGGAAAGTACATGTTTGGTGTTATATTTGGTCCTTTATTGGGCCCTATCATTGGTGGTTTCTTAATTATGAGTCCTCTTGGGTGGAGAGCTACTTTTTGGTTTTGCTTTGCGTTTGGTATTTTCATTTTCTTGATCACTTTCTTTTTTACTCCAGAAACCTATCGCAATGATGCAAAGTATGACGTTCAACTTCCTATTATTAGTAGTGAAAAAAATTTGCCTGAAAACCATGCTTTGGAATCTACAAAAAATACAATTACATCCACAGATGATGATACATTGAGCCAACGCTCGATTGTAACTGCTATTGATGTTGCCAAATCAGTCAATATTATAGATAAAATGGCTGGTATCACTGTCAATAATTACAAACTATCCAAAAAACGATTTAATCCCTTTGCACCTTTTGCGCTTTTACGCCATCCTTTTATCTTTATGCCCTCCATTACTGCTGGTCTTTTTTTCGGGGCTATGTTTGCTACTGAAGCTATTCTTCCTGAAGCTTTCAGTAAAACATATGGACTTGCGTCATGGCAAACTGGTTTATGTTATCTTGGTGCCGGTATCGGAAATCTTGGTGGCGCATTTGTTGGAAGTCGTCTCTCAGATCGTCTTCTGATGCGTTCTCGCCGTCTTCGTGGGGGTATTCCAAAAGCAGAAGATCGATTAACAGCAAATATTTGGATCGCAGGATTTATATTTAGTCCTCTGGGTAATTTGATTTTTGGTTGGGTTGTGGAGCATAAATTGAATTTTTGGGGAGCCATTATTGGTTTTGGCATTCAATGCTTTGGTAATGTGCAAGTAATGACTACTGTTACTGCATACCTTGTCGACTCAATGCCTGGTCGTGGTGCTGCTGCTACTGCTGCTGCTAATTTTATTAGATTTGGATTTGCTTGTATTCTTTCCTTGATATCTACACCTATGATTGCATCTCTTGGTGCCGGCTGGACCTCTACGCTTTTTGCCTGTCTCTCTTGGTTAGGGATGTTTATTGTATTGATTTTAAAGATTTGGGGTGAGCCCATTAGACATTTTAGTGGTTACTAATTATCTCTTCTTAAATAAAATTTTGTATATATAACATATTCTATATAAATTTTTAATATTAACTTTTTAATGCATATAAAAATCCGAGCTTTAAGCTCTAATAACTCTGTCCCCGATATTCAATATCGGGTCAGCACAGAAGCTGAGAATTTTTAAAAAAGTATAAAATATCATTAATTAATAAACTTATTGCAGAAAGAAAAGTAACGAAATAAAGAATAAATAATATTGATGTTATTCGTTTTTGATTTAAGCTTTCAAGGCAGTTGAATCTCTCGATGAAACTCTTTAAACATATCTCTTACTGATTGTTTTACCAAATTCAATCGCAGTTTGGTATTTGTCGAGGAGGAAGAGGAGCAGGCAAGAAGTGATGTAAATACCCCAAGATGCAACGCAATATTGAAATGCATAGTAAGTACTGCTGTTATAGTCAAAAACACTCTTGTTTTTTCAATAATTTATTGCTAATTCTAAGCAATTGATGCGATAATATTGCGTAAATCGTTTTAACGTAAAATTATCTAATGCTCAAAAAGATCAGCAAAGCAGCCAAGTATGGAATACAATAAACAATTAAAATTAGTGCAATAAGAGTCACTGTTATTTGCGCCCTTGTCTTTTAGCAAGAGAATTAAAATCATGTTTATTTAACACCGCTTCTTTCAATAAATTGCGACTATCTCTATATTTTCCGGAAAGCACTACTGTACCTTCTTCACAGACACAGAACTGACTGCTTCCAAACCTTTTTCAACTAAAGATCTCGCTTACGGAATGAAACAAATAATAAAAAATTATTTTGATTTCCCTTTTTCTTTCCTCTTTTCCCTTTTCCTTTATTTGAAATATTTATCATGGCTGACGGTAACATTTCATCATGATACAAAATTGATAAATTGTATTGTACTGACCTTTTTTTTTTTTTTTTTGAAATTTCCATGCAGACCTTAAATATAGACAAAAGTACAAAGAGTTAAGAAAGCGTATCCGAGAAATTGAAGAGGTATGGTTATTTTTCAATCAAATACAGGGAAAACTTAATGCAGATG
The DNA here is from genome assembly GCA_016758945.1 of Mucor plumbeus. NCBI lineage: Eukaryota > Fungi > Mucoromycota > Mucoromycetes > Mucorales > Mucoraceae > Mucor > Mucor plumbeus. The sequence goes on from JAEPRC010000595.1 coordinate 6,833, forward strand.
TTACTAGGAAAATGATGTGCTAAACGTAAGATTATTTAAAGCTCATAAAAGCATTCGCCATCTTAAGTTGGAAAGAACGTAAAGTGTAAAATTGACTTATGATGTAAATATACAATGCTAATTAAACCAATATACAGTTTTTTGCTTGATAGAATGGATAAATCAAATCATAATTCTCTTGACTATAATAGCGATAACTCAGATGTGGGTTCTGACATTTACTCTCATGATGAATCAGATATGGTAATTTTCTGGGCATTAAGTCCTATTGTAATTGAGTATATCTGGGAGTGTCGACCTAACCACCTTCTCACAGTTTTTGCATAAAATTCAGGGCAGCCATAAGCATGATGGTCGTGGTCGAATCGAAAAATTAGCGGCTAATAAACCACAGCGCAAAAAGAAAGATCCCAACGCGCCTAAAGGTCCAGGCAATGTCTTTTTCTTATATTGTAGACTAGAAAGAGATAAGGTGAAAGATGAATTCCCCACTGAGAATTTAGGCGAGGTTACAAGACTTCTTGGCCAACGATGGAAAGGTCTTACAAAAGATGAGAAAAAGGTATGAATGTAAAATTAAAAAGCAATTTTACTCCCTATTGAATTTACGTTTTATCATCAGAAATACTATGACATGTATAAACGTGAGCTTGATGAATATGAGGAAGCAATGAAAATTTATACATTAAATGGCGGTCCCGCTACTGCCGGTGGCCTTGCTTCAACAGATGTGGGTAGCTCTAATGACGTGAATGAAAACGGAGAAGTTGGTATGGCATCCGCCATGTCTTCACCAGCACAATCAACTGAAATGTCAATGGATTTCCCAAGTGATCCTGCTCAAAATCATGATTCACCTGATGTAGGCTCTATCATGGATGATGATGATATGAAAGATGTTGGTAGTACTCCTCAATCTGATATTTATCATTCATCTGAGCCAATGATGTCTAATTGGCAGCCTCCAGTTTAAAGAAGGAAGATCGTATTTTGCCTTGTGTCTTGACAATTTTGCCCTATTCCCAGTTTTTTTTTTTTTTTTATCTTTAACCCTCTATGTAAAATTGTATTTATCATACATTTTTCTTCCCTTAAATTTTTTTTTCACTCTTTATATGCTAATAAATATTAAATATTTAAACGCAGGTTTATATAATGGCTTGTAATGGTAAAGATAATAGGAGAAAATTAGTCTCTGCAAGTGTAAAGTGCTATCGTGTGCACGAATTTATGTGTTGAAAAGCTTTGTTTAAAATAAATTGAAATTTAAAGATGGTCTGAGTATATAAAATATAAGATCTTTTACAACGCCAATTGTTTAATAGAACGAAAAGTCAAGTTGTTACTAATGTTATAATTAATTCATGGAGGGCAATTCGATTTTTCGTCATTACTATATTGATATTCACCTGCGTTACAGTTGCCATTTTTGCAATGCTTTTAATAATCTTCGTATGTGAATATCTATTTTTTCCTATCCTAGTATCGTTTACTGTACTGGTGCATTAATTCTTCTAAAGTTATATACTTCGATGCGTGAAAAGCTTCTAACAGTTGCAACATAACAGTTGAAATCACGAGTAATACCAAGCTTTGCAATGTTTACATAATTTTTTTGCCAAAGCACAAAAATACTATTTTTAAATGAATAAAACGATGAATTACTATTTAAAACTCTCTCTTATTATCTACAAGAAACGAATATCAAAAAACTACATTGCTAATTATATCCAACGGAACTTATGTTAATTGGGTTGTAGTAAGCTGTTTATTTTATTAAATGCTTCGTACCTTGAAAGCAGGTAAAACTTACTGCTTTCTTTCTAAAACAAACTTATTAATCCTGTTTGATCTTTTTTTAATTAAATAACCCCAAGAAAAGCTTATATTCCAATGTACCTGAAATGTTCAGCCTTAATCCAGGAATGAGTATCCGGAAATATCCTAATTTTTGCAGTTGGTATATCTTTTTCAGTGCTAATGTTTCATATTTTTACACGTATTTCACTACTAAAAGTTAAAAACTTTGAGTTCTCATATCTCTACAAAATATTAAGCTATGCTAGCACTTTTTAGTAATGAAATTAACTTGTTTTGGAGATCTTTATAACATGTTTAAGTATGAAGAAAACTTGGGTACTTTTTTTTTTCCTTTTTGGAAATTTTTTGTAGTGGATTTCAAAATATTCGCTAAATTGAGCATCAGTTGGTTTTGTTTTCGTTACAAATTTCAGCGAGCTCTATTAGGTCCAGTTAAGTTTTTTTTTTGAAGAACACCAATTTTTCGTAGCTATATCCTCAGATATACGTAAAGAAAAGAAGAACATCCTCGGTTTTGCTCCCTAAAAAGACCAGTATACCTTCGTCTCAAATTTTGAATTTGAAAAAAAAAATTGACAAAAATCTTGTTTTCTCCATGAAAAGTGCAGCTAAAAAGTTTATCAATAGCTAGATTGATAGCATTGTGAAGGCGAACAAATGAAATATATATCAAAGTGGCGAATTTATATGTTTAGTGTATAATGTTGTGAATTATTATATAAATTATTATTGCAATCCGGTTCTTTATACTATAAGTATATAAGTATTATATAAAAATTTATGACAAAAGAATATGCTTTTTTATTCTTGTTTACATATTAAGGAATTTATATAACGTACAGGTTTATATACAAGTCAAGTAACCTTTAAATCCTATTTCTTTCTATTTTTTATGGAATTATAAGTTGTGATGAAGCTTTCTTAATTCCTCATTCTCAAATAAACTAATAAGATAAAGCGTCTATTCTAAAATTTCAGTAAATACAAAAAAGGATGATTTATCAAGACTTGTATGAAATAAATGCAACGTAAAAAGTACCGTTTATTAAGATGGATTGAATAGGGGCTTATATAGTTATCGGATATTTGTGACAAGATCTAATGGACAGGGATCCATTAGAAATAATAATATAAATGATTATCAATTGATAAATGCGTAGATATGTAATATAGTATGTTTCAGTAATAGTATTGCTATAAGCTATGTTTCATTGTTAGTTCCTGATAGACAGGAACCAGTTATGGAACAATCGAACATCTTAGATTTGCTAAAGATTTTCTAATTTTGGAATGTTGTGATTTTGATATACCAGAGGATGATATGTATGGTTGATGGGATAAAAATTGTATCCACATGGTCGTTGCGTTTGATCTTTTTTATTGCCGTCAAAATAAAAAGAGATGAAACAGAAACAATGCCAAATTTGAAAGAAATTAAAAAACAAAGAGGAACTGTAACTTTCTTGCAGTAAATAACGAAGTTGTTTACTAAAATAAAAAAATATAAAAATAAAAGCGGTAGAAATACAATTATAATCAGCTAAAGTTTTATTACAAAAGATTTCTGAAGATTGAATATAATTGAAAAAGTATGAGGGTATTTATAGTGATTTAGAGAACCTGTATACCATCAGACTTGAATGGAGTAATCTTCTAATTTTGAGTTGTTGTTACTGATATCATGTTGAAAGGATAAATCATGCAGAGCATCGACCATAAAGGGTTATATGTCAAGTGCGACAATGTGGGCCTTTTAGGAGCTATTGGCTATATCTATTTAGGTAACCTTGATTTTAGGGTGTGAATTCTAATGTGTGCTTGAAATCTTATTCATTGGTAGTGTAACTATGACACAGGGGAATAGTTGAATAAACCTAATATCTTTGATATTATTATTTATTGAATTAGGTAAAATACTTCTTGGTATATATGTCATTTGTGTAATCGATTGCACTGTGATCAAGGGTGCTATCGTTCACACGACATGTATTGGTTCAAAAGTATTTTTTATTTTCGCATGCGTTTGTTATTGTGTTCACTTTGAGAATCTATTTATTATTGCTGCACTTTAACATTTCAAGTGGCATGAACTCTGTGAGTGATACTTGTAAATTAAATTATTTTATGATTATCAAGCTTTTAATATGTAATTCCACTGCATTTCTTACTTCTTAAAATAAAAATAAAATATTTTTTCTACAGACGCGAGGTCAGTTTTAAAGAATTATATGATGACTAAAAAATGACTCATTGAACTCTGCTTCTATTTTATTTCCTTCATTGGTAGGAACCAGTTTGTTTTTCGTACCACAAATTTAACATATTCAAAAATTCAGGGATTGTAGAGCACAAAAAAAGTTTAATGAAGTAACATGTAGTTGGTAAGTAATGCCAATTGTACACAATAAGATGATATAATAACACGGAATTAGTATTGTAAAAACTAAAAAATATTCGTACAATGTTATTCTTTTTAGTGATATTTTTTGTTTCTAATGTGCTTATTTATAAAATTTAGTAACACTTCTCATAATATACAAGTATAACAACCAGCAAAATTTAATGCAAATTTGGGGCCTCAACTATAGACTACATATAACTCATTCATAAAATTAAAGTATAATCTTCAATGCCTTTTAAACCCAACCTTTAAATTAAGTTGCTTGTCGGTTTTTCACTTTTTTGTTTCACTTTTCCATGATATCAATTTCCAAATCATATCAGTTTTGAATTGCACCAATTTAATAATCTCATTTTTCCCGCTTGTTTTGACATCCATATGTTAAATTTTGGTACTGATGCAGGTAACCATTGTACAATTTCACTGTACATATGTCAAAACTATTAAAAATTAAATTGAATACTAATAAAATGTGAGATTTGTTGTAATCAAATATAATATTTACCGAGATTTCTTTGAACAAAGCGTATTTTATTAAGCTTTTTACTTTCAAAAAATTTGTGGGGTTGTTTCTGCTCATTTTTGTACATTGTGAAACATAGGTTCGATTATGAATTATAGATGAAGGCATATGGAGCTATTGTGGTGCTGTCAATTCCAAATCCAAATAGTGAAATAGACATAAAATATACAGGTAAAGAAAAAAAAGATGAGGAAGGGATGTAATAAAATTTCGTACTCTCCTCTCTCTCTCTCTCTCTCTCTCTCTCTCTCTCTCTCTCTCTCTCTCTCTGGTATTCTTTATTTCTCAAGCTTCATGTCACTTATTCATTTTGATGATACAAATATAAAATTTTATGTTACTTTATTTATGGTAAGATCATGCTAAATATCACTTTAATTTGCAGCAGCATATAAACTTTTACTTTACTTTACTTTTAAATTACAATATTTACGTTTCTTTACAAATACGTCTTCCCAGTTGCTTTCTTAAATAAAAAATAAAAAACAATGCTAAGTTTATTCGTAAATCATCATTCTCAACGCTGATCCACAATAATATCCATCATTTGTTTCACTTGATATTATTGTGAATTATTGAAAAAAAATTGGTAGAATTGAAACATAATTCGGAACAGAAGTAATCTTAGGTGCTTGAAATATAAAAAAAGTATAAGTAAAAGGACTTTGATGACATGCTTCATACTTTTCTTTCGATATTTCAATTTTTACACATTTTACACATACTAGAAAGTAAGTTTGCTGATTTAAAGCCTAGTTTTTTGTTAATTTTGTCGATATGCTCAAATATATTTCATTATTAGGAGCAAAATTGCTCTCTGTGTGATATAATATGCCTTTTTGAATTGTCTAAAAGTAGATGTTTATAAAGTATATTTACATAAATATAGGTCAAATGTATACACAGTAACTTATTTTTTTATTAATGAATACAACGATTTGAGAGGAAAGCGTGTTTTTGAAGAGGGTAAAGCATATACATAATCTGTATTTTATAGAAGTTATACATTAACACCTTCTTTATTTTAGGTCTTAAATAATAATGTAGTTTCAACGACACAAATATCAGCTAACAAAGAGGTGAGTACTACTTGCATCATGTTATTTTGAGTACAAGTAATTGACTTTTTTAAGGCTTTTATAGCTATATCATTATTGTTAATATACTATTATAACCAATTAATTTGATACGATCTATTTTTTTTAAATAATATAATCAATTTTTTCATCCCACATCCCATAAATATTCATATTTTGTGTTTTCACAATTCCGTTTCTGATTGTGAAATGATGCCGCTAATGCAATACAAACATCAGCTATCTATTTTTATTACTAAACTTTCATTTTTTGTCGTTTTTACCTATAATATATGATATCTAATAGATCCGGAATCTAATTTTAAGCATAAAAATGATATGATTTATTGACTGAAACAAAGAAATATCTACTACCATTGTCTCGTTTGTTTTGCATTTTGTCCCAACATTTTATTTTTAAAAGGCAATTACTACTGTGGAGAAAAAAAGTAAAACATATACTGTAAACAAGTGAACAGTATTTTGCAAACTGAAAATAAACTATATTTATCCTCATTGAGCTCTATAACAGAAATAGAAACAATTACTGCTCAATTTAGCGAATATTTTGAAATCCACTACAAAAAATCTCCAAAAAGGAAAAAAAAAAAGTACCCAAGATTTTTTCATACTTAAACATGTTATAAAGATCTCCAAAACAAGTTAATTTCATTACTAAAAAGTGCTAGCATAGCTTAATATTTTGTAGAGATATGAGAACTCAAAGTTTTTAACTTTTAGTAGTGAAATACGTGTAAAAATATGAAACATTAGCACTGAAAAAGATATACCAACTGCAAAAATTAGGATATTTCCGGATACTCATTCCTGGATTAAGGCTGAACATTTCAGGTACATTGGAATATAAGCTTTTCTTGGGGTTATTTAGTGGGAAAAGTAGTAAATTAAGGATGAAAAGCGAGACCCAGTTTTTAAGAGAAAAGCAGTGAATCTCACCTGTTTTTGAGTTTTATGTGAGATATAAAATAACTTTAGAAATAAGCAGTATAATACGACTAATTCATATCTACTTAACAGTGTCTAGAGTATATATAAAAAGTTCTCAGTATGACGTTAGTTATAGAAAAGAGAACACGCTCCTGACTGTAAATAGTACTATGTTCTTGAGATAGTTTCGCTTATTATAAAGGAGTACTGTGGGGTAGACGTTGGTGTTACTAATGTATTTTTCAATATTGCTTTTGGCAATACTTACTATATATTAATTAAGATTAATATTGGACAAGCAGTATTAAGAATATTGAGGGTTGTGCTTTAATAAAAAAAATTTGAGTAAAATATTAAAATAATATAAGAATAAAACAGATATTTTTACTAAGGTTTAATATCTGTTTTTACTTAAGCATTTATAGATTTATTTACAGAAACAATTCATGCAACTAATTTACTATTACGTGAATCATTACACTGACGTTGAAAATTCAAAACTATGAAAAGCAATACGGGAAATACAATAATAACTCCTCTAGGTTTATTAAAGATAGTTTAAAAGTAAAGCAAGGTCCAAATATATTTTTTGGATATATCTGATATTTGTAATGATTATTAAATGTTGCCAGCAAATTACTACTGGAATAATTTGTTCGCGCTTAATTATTAATCATGCGGGAAAGATTGTTGACTCTTGAATGATTTGCATAATATTAATTATACAATTTGACTTGATTCAATCTTGGATTCTAATCTAAAATTCACTTAATAAATTTGATATGGTGAAATACCAGTAGTATTTCACTGCAGCTGGTATACATATTCCAGGCACTATATTACATTGAGCGTCTAATTCGCTATACCGGAAAATTCGTTATACTGGACGCATTTTTTTTTACCCTCACCAGCCAATTGTAATGAATCCCGACTATACAAAGGAGCATCCAAAGAGAATGGCATAGCTATTGAAATGTATATTAATTTAGTAGCCGAATTACCCAACTTTGAGTGGTTTTCTCCTGTTGGAGAAATCGAGCTAGCCGCTAATTTCTTGGATCCTATTCTCTCCCCTGTATTCCATTGCCCAGATTCCAGCAACATCTGGTATGGTTAAACCGTCAAGATGAGAACAACACTATGCAAGCCGAATGCAATCATGGTGGTGGTACCACAAAAAGCAGAAAATATCACATTGGGCTATGTAGAAGTAAAGCCATTAGATGTCCAATCCAATCCAATCCAGAATTAGCTTTTATGGACCTGGTTCGTTTGGTTATATTTTCTCATGGTCTTTTGTTGAGAAATTCAAATCGAAAAGTAATCACGACACAATGTGTTGGATACATGATGATTTTTTTCCTTCGTATCCGAGCATTCCAATAGAATTGCACTAATGACTGAGGTATTATCAATTAACGCTTCAAAAGAAATTACAAAAATTGGTGGCCTTTTGCAGAAGGTAAATGATTTGATACCACTGTTGTCATTGCACAAACGCCAACTAGAGCCTCATTACAAAAACTCTAGGGTACTGGAGATTGACCTAAATTCAACTATGAAAACAATAAATCCTAAACGTCGCAAACAAAGAATCCCTTCTTTCTCTTTAGTGTGATGTTTCTCCTCCTCCTCTTCCTCCTCTTCCTCCTCCCTTCATTGTTTTCATTACCTATTATAATAATAGTATCATATACCCCTCTTTGAGTTTACAGCTGTGCTCTTTCTATTTGTTTATTATATTGATGTGATTTCTCATAAATAATAAAACAATTCACATTCTAATTCTAGTTTTATAATAACTAGTCTGAAGATGAATGGCCAAATTTATCAAGTGGGGACGTTACATAATCTCTCATTTTCACATTATATATAACGAATTTTTTTCATAAAGCACAATACATACTAATTACATTAAGCCCTAAACCTATATATCGATATAATATCTTGGCTGTCAAGTTTACAAAGAAGATATAAAATATACACAACTAATGAAAAAATTAAGCTGATAGATATAACTATAATATGCATATATCTTTAAAATAATACATCCCATGCATCAACGTACAAATAATGCTATTCAAGTCTTTATTCGCTTTGATGCAGTGTCTGTTGCTCTGAAACCTATAATTCGGTAATTAGCATCCTCTAAAACTTCACTTTTTCAGAGTAAAAAAACGGAGTAGATATATTATATGTACGTATAACTGATTCGTGTGTTAAATAATACGTAAAGACATTGGATGTGTTTCGCAAAAATTGAGCTAACAATCCGTCAAAAAATATATATAATGAATTTGTGTAACTACTTCCTAGACCATAAACGCTGACTGAACATGTCGAAGAAGGTTTTATATCAACGATGACTCCACATCTTGAATAGCATAAGAATAATCATTTTTGCAGTATTATTTGATGATTTGAATATTACAATTGTGGATAGTTGTAGCTTCTGATTGCAGTTACATCATTCATCATGGGCAGGGAACTCAGGTCCTTTAATCATGGTAAACCAGTCACCAGAACAGTAAGCAACCCCACTATTTCATGTCCCTGTTAAGTATTCTTCTGTTATTTCTTTAGTCTTTATCTCTCTTATATTAAATTTATACTATGAGTTTCCTTCGTGCTGCTACTAGAACTGTAAGTTTATATTGCTCATTATGATAATTAATGAATTGATGTATTATTTTGAAAAAATATGACTTAAAAAACTAACATTTCACATATCTCTTAAATTTTTCTTTTTGTAAACACATTTATGTTAATTACCTATAGTCTACTTTCTTACGCCCTGCTGTCAACTTGAGCTCACCAAGCACTTCTTTGTTTGCTCGTTGGATTACTACCGAAATGAAGAATCGTTTAGATAAGGTACACATAGATGCATGTCAATTGAAAATTTTTTGAAAAACTAAAATGTATAAAATGTCATTAGGATATCAAGTCAAACGATATTGTTTTATTCATGAAGGGTACTCCTGATGCACCCATGGTATGAAAATTAATGGTTAGCGTTAGTAGAACATACAAGCTAAATAGTTTACTTTTTGTAGTGTGGTTTCAGTCGTGCTACTGTTCAAATTATGCAAGTTCAAGGTGTTGATTTTAATACAAAGGTCAATGCTTTCAATGTTTTAGAAGATCCCGAATTAAGAGATTCTATCAAGGAATACTCTGAGTGGCCTACCATTCCTCAAGTTTATGTCAAGGGTTCATTCGTTGGTGGTTGTGATATTTTATTGTCCATGCATCAATCTGGAGATCTCGAGGATTTATTAGTAAAGAATGATATTATCACTCTCGAGGATGAAGAGGACGAAAAGAAATAAATTTATATACACTTATACTAGCATTTTTTGATACAAATAAAAATAAAATGTATTAATAATCAACTTGATTTTACGTAGTAAATCTTTATAAGCATTTTTTTTTTCTTTATTACTTAAAATTAATGATTGATTGATTTAGCAGCTTCAACAAATGCACGAATCTTTGCTAAATCTTTAATACCATTAGTTTCAACACCTGATGAAACATCAACAATCCAAGGTTTAACTTGATTGATAGCAGCTGTTACGTTGGTAGGATCAAGCCCACCGGCTAAAATCACAGGGAAATCCTTGTTATCTAAGAATTTGAATTGCTTATGATTTACGACACTTTCAGCAATACTCCAGTCAAATTTGACACCTTGACCGCCTTGTTGGTCTGAGGGCAAGCTTGAGACTTTTGCATCCAATAACACATATTGATGGCCTCCAGGTTGTGTCAAATTAGAAATCTGAGCAGGATTAAATGATGCACTATCAATGTGGAAAGCTTTGATAACGGGCACAGGTAAAAAGCGAGCTAATTCCACAGATTCAGTACCATGTAATTGAATGAGATCCAAACCGACTTCTGCTGCAACTTGAGACATGTACTCAATTGTTTGATTCACAAATACACCAACAACCAAAGGTTTTCTAGTACGGTTTTCTAATAAACGACGATGAATTTCAAACCAGTCAGTAGAAAGAGTAGTAAAAGATGATTTCTTGACAGATTTAGATTCCACAGAGCGGACAGCTTTGACAATCTCGGCGGCAGTTTCAATAGATACTTTACGTTTAGATTTTTCTGCAAAGATGAGTCCAATTAAATCAGCACCAGCAGTAGCTGCCTCCTTGGCTGCTTCCACAGATGAGATACCACATACTTTAACGAGAGATTGCTTGGGTTCCTTGTTACTTACAACAGGATCCTTCTTCTCAAGACCAAGCAAATCAGCTACAAATTCTTTCAAATTCCAAGCACGCATTAAAGCCTCGCCCACGAGAACACCACTAACACCTTGCTTAACATACATTTCGACATCAGCTCTACCAGTAATACCAGAAAGAGCGCACAAAATAGTTCCTTTAGGTACCATTTCAGCTAATCTAGATGTAGTCTCCATATCAACATCAAAACTATGTAAATTACGATTATTAACACCAATGACCTTGGAACCGAGAGCATTAGCACGAGCCATTTCTTCAGCATTATTAACTTCAACCAAAGGTTCCATACCAAGAGATTTAGAGTAATTGTATAAATCATGTAATTTTTCATCGCTCAGCATGGCTACAATCAATAAAACTGTATCGGCACCATAAACACGGCCTTCTAAAATTTGATAACGGTCAACAATGAAATCTTTTCTCAAGATACATGGACGATTAGGTAAATGATTGATAGCCTCACGTACTTGACGCATGTCATGAATTGTACCACGGAACCATTTAGGTTCGGTTAAAACAGATACAACGCTTGCACCAGCTAATGCATATTGGAGGGCTTGTTCAGCAGCATTAGCAGTAGCATCAATATTACCCTTGGAGGGAGAAGCACGCTTAACTTCTGCTAAAAGAGCAGGCTTTTGTTGATTCAAACGAGCGACAACATCTTGAACAGGAGGAGCTACATGCAATTGCAAAAGCTTTTCTAAATCTTCCATGCTTTGACCAGGGACTTCTCGAGCAACTTCAACATCCTTGATACGTTGAGCATAGATACGAGTTAAAATAGAAGGTGCACCACTGTTGGAAACACCAGTATTGTTAGTGGTAGTAGTTTCAGGGGCAGCAATTGAAGCAGCAGCCCTCTTGGGTGTTTCGCTACTTTGAGAAGGAGATCTCAACTTATTAGGCAATACACCAGCTCCAGGATTTTCCTCCCAAGTACCACCATTCAAATTTAAAAAATTGAGAATCATAGTATGACCATTTTCACATAAAATACTTTCAGGGTGGAATTGAACACCTTCAACAGTATATTCTTTATGACGAACACCCATAATAACACCATCATCTGTAGTTGAAGTGATTTCAAGAGTATCTGGAATAGTAGAAGGCATACCTGCCAAGGAGTGGTAGCGAGTGACCATATTGTTTTGAGGAACACCCTTAAAAACACCACGACTATCGTGCTTAATTGGAGATGCCTTACCATGAAGAATATCACCAGCATAAGATACAGTACCACCATAAACTTCAAACATGCATTGTAAACCCATACAGATACCAAGAATAGGAATTTTACCAGCAAAATGAGCAATGGCATCACGGGAAACACCGGCATCATGAGCAGGATGACCAGGTCCAGGGGAAATAACAATGTTACGAGGTGCAAGTTTCTCAATTTCATCAATGGTAATTTTATCATTACGATAAACTACAACATCAGCGCCTTGAGAGCATAAATATTGGTATACGTTATAAGTAAAACTGTCATAATTGTCGATAAGTAAGGTTGTCATGATGATTTTCTATTCCAATTTAAACTTTGAAGAGAGAGTGAAAGAACTTGAGTAGATGTATCAAAAAGACTGCGTAAATGGAAACTAAGACACGGAGATTGTATTGATAATGGTCAATCTGACTCATTTTAAAAGCCATTTAACATACCATGTAAGTTTTATGCGTAAATTATGCTATTTTATTGTAGGAAATTATAAGAAAAAGGAACATTATCATGTAAAAAAAACTAATTAGACTAACTGTTAAGATGTTTTATGTGAAAATCACAGCAAAATTATTCATAATTTGATCAAAGATGGTTTAAATCCTGTATGCCGGTTTGCAATTTAATCCAATCGTCTATTTCCTTTTTAGTCTTTTTTTATATATATATACGGATAAAAAATATTCTGTATAATTCAAAAGCTAAGAACATTGATATAATTTTAAAAAAAAAAAAAAAAAAAAAAATCGATATATAATTTAAGCAGGCAAATATATAAATCAAATAAGTAAAAAATTAGTAAAAGTTTAATATTTTAGAGAAAAAATTCTTTTAAAAAAAAAAGAGCGACTAAAAAAAGCCCCTCAAATTTTATAATTTTTCTTTATTAGGGTCAACAAAGGATTATAAATCATCTTGTTCTGGCTTGATTTCAGGAGAGTCATCATAATCACCATAACATGCGTCCGAGTCGGCATTAATTGTGATATTTATATCAGTAGGTTTCTGCTTTTGCTTTTGTTTTCCTTTCTTTGATAAAGATTTATCGCTTGAAATGTTGTCTGGTTCCAGAGCAGATGCTTCTGGTCTAACCACTTTTTTAGGATCGACATACTTGACAGGTCTTTCATTAGAAAAAGATCTCTGGAACTGCTGTGGGAATGATTGATGAATAAGACGTGAAGGTTGCCAATCAAAATCATGAAAATAAACTCTTCTCGGTGGATATATAGATGCGTACATTAGACTTTCATTATCCATTAGTGTATTGGGTGTACTAGAAGGGTTAATTGATTGAAATTGATGTGCATAATTTGGATAAGCAAAATTATAGCTTCCTGAGGGTAAAAATTGCTGAGAAACAGGATCAACAGGTTGATTTTGCTTTTGTTTCTGTTTTTTTCGTTTTCCACTAGGGGGGTTCTCAACAGGAGGAGATGAATCATTCTTCCTTGGGACCTTCCTTCTGGTGCTTGCAATAGCATTTGAAGTTGCTGGATTTTCATGATCCGCGTTTTCTGAAGCTGGTATACCGTTTACACCGCTATCATAATCAATTGTTGAAGCTCTTTGATTAGCAGAACTATCGCTTATCTTTTTTTCTTTTGCTCTTCTGTTCTGGAACCAAATTTGAATACGAGGCACAGTAGTATCAAAATCACGAGCAAAGCGTTGTTTGACCTCTTGTTTTGGACGCTTAGTGTGCTGATAAGCTTGCTCCAATGCATCCGTTTCATCAGAAGTAAATCGTCTTCGTGAGCGAATGGGGATGTGGCCAAAGCCTCCTGACGAAGATGTTGTATTGCTTTGTTCGCTTAAAGAATCATCACTGTCATCTTGATCAATAGAATCGGGAGCATTTGATTCATTTCCACTGCCTGTTCCTGATGATTGAGGGGCATCCTCAGGAGAATCACTATTTGAGTGAAGAAATTCATTGTAAATTGGCAGAACATTTTTTTGTGGAGCTTTGCTTGAGATAATTTTACGCTTTTGTTTTACCATTTGCGATTTATTTGAAAGAAAAATAAAAGGAAACAAGATTAAATTGTCAATTAATGATGCTTTTCTTTTATAACAACATTTTCTATGATTTATTATAGGTGTATTTTATGCAGTTATTTTATTTTATCGAATAGAGATTGATAACGCATCTTTAATTTAGATTTATGAAACCAATTCTTTTGATAATGTTATATAAAAATGCATAAACACTAAGACAAAACAGTCAATTTGATCTATCTATTTACGTTGTACAGTATTTTACTGACATACGCATTATGCATCTGCTTGGAAATTGATAAATTATTGCAAGTTAACATTTTTCAGAAGCAATTTGACACATTTAGACACTTAATAAGCGCAAGTTTCTATTGAAAGCCTACGGTATTTCCGCATATGCTTAATTTACCATCAAATCCACGGCTTTTTGTTTCACCTTGAATATAATTTGCCTAAATATGTAATTTTTCGTAGTTTATCTAATGAAATATGTGACTCGGAGAACTCGCGATAAAAGAAAAAAGTAATGTGTGCTCATTTTAAGGATCATTCCTTTAGTTTCTACTCAACATTTCTGTCTTTTTTTCTTCTAGAAAATATCATAATGACAGAAGATTCAGTTGTATTTAGCAAAGAAACTATTCGGTTTTATCAAGAATACACGGGGATAAGTAATTATCAAGAATTGAAGCATCATTTAATTGGAATACAACATAAATTAGCAAAAGTAGCTATATCCATGCCGCTCAAAAAAATGGCATTTACTGATTATTATTTTCAATATCTAGCAAGGAAAAATTAATTATCGATGCATTCAACGATTCAAGTTTGCATTCTCTAGAATCTATGAACGGTTTTTTTATAAAGATTTGATAAAATTAGGGCAAGAACTTGAGCTACAAAATCAGAAACCCTATTTTCTTGATATTGGCTGTTGCACAGGTTAGTGAATTAGTATATAGTTATTAATTATTATTAATTATCAATTACAGGTACAGATTTACGTAAAATGATTTTAGATGGATACCCAAAAGATTATCTTATTGGTATGGATATTGAACAATGCTACATTGATTGTGGTTATGATTTATTCAAGGATAATCGAAATACATGCCCAATACAATTCATAATAGACAATCTGTTCACATTTGAAAAGACACATGTTCTATGTAACACCATCTCGATTGTGCACACTGGAAGTGTACTCCATTTATTTGATTTGGACCAAATTACACAATTTATTCACAAAGCGACATGGTTATTGAAACCAGGTGGAGTCTTGGCAGGTGGCCATGTTTGCGCTGATAGATCAATACAATATTTCAGAGAGGCAACTAAAGCAATGAAATATTACATGGCCATGGATCAATTTGAACAAATTTTGATAAAAGAAGGTTTCACGGATATCAAAATGGAGACACAGCCTAGAATAGCAGAGGAAGATGATGAACAAAGAGATTTTACAGCTTTTTGGGTATCATTCTATGCTGTATATAATCCAAATCAATAGATTTCCTTATGATTCCCTTCTACCAATTATAATATATAATCAATAATTCTACTACCCCTATTTATCATAAAACATACTTATCAACCATTTAGAGACATGGGGATTTATTTGTATTTGTATTTGTATTTTAAAAGATCTGCTTGTATTGGAAAGACAGTATATATTAACATATTGTATGTATTCTAGAACATATTTTCTTTACTATGGGTTTCTTTTTCTCGCGAAAAGTAATATTTTCAAGTTACAAGATATAATACAAAAGGAATTAAACATGATTATTTGTCAATATGTCAATATGTCAATATATGTGTTCTTTGGGAAAACATGTATTCCTTTATAAAGATGTAATTAAATTAGACGTAAAGTTCGTCTAATACTTTATCTTTAATAAGAAACTAGTCTTTCTTCATTTATCAATACTTGACATGACACAACCAAATTCCCATTCAACTAAATGGACATGTAACAAAATTTCTACCATATATCACATTGAAGATACACAATTATCTATTTATTGTAGTTTGCTTATTTTAGATTTATCGTAAATATATATATAATGGTATTAAAATAGCAAATAATAATATTATACTTAATTCCTTCTAGGCTTCTTTCTTGATGTTACTTTTGTACAATATCCGAGATGACCTGGTTTGAATATTAATCCACAAAATATACATACATTAGGTTCTCCGTTGCTTTTCAATCCTTTCATGTTGCCTCTTGAAGCAATAGGTGTTATTGAATTCTGTTGATCAAGTTTTAATTTACGAGGATGAATTACTAATTGCGCTTGACGGCAATCCTTGGTTGTATGACTAGCTCCTATTCCATGAATATAACAACCTGTTTCGGCTGATTCTGATCTATGAGATGGGCTATCTGGTGCTAAATGACGGCGACGTCGAGGAGGACTTTGTGAGCGATGATAATGTCGATCTGTTGAAGGAGATCGAGATCGAGATCTTGATCTGACTCTTGTATAAGGTCTACGTGGAGATTTAGAACGAGATCTTGATCGACGAGATGATGATGATGATGGATTTCTTATTGGCGATGATAATCTATTCTTTAACTTACTAGCACTTGGTGATATTAATGGACGACTGTTAACGGTTAATGTCTGGTTGGTATTTGAAGGTACATTTATTTTAATTGCCTGTGGTTTATTAGTATTCAATACATTTGTTGACTTATTTTGTGTGGGTACAGCAATATTATATACACTTTTCTGCTGTAAAGGTACATGCTGGAAATTTGCAAGAGCTATTTTCAAATTTGCATTCTTTTCCCTGTCAGCTGCAGGCCCTGTAGGTATCTCTGATGGTAATTTTTCTTTTTCAGGTAGACTGTTAGATGATATGGCAGACTGTGCAATTGCGTTTATCTTTGCCTGATTGACACCTTTTTCCTCTAACGTAGATGCAGGCTGTGCAGGAGTAACTTTATTCAAGGTTTGTAACGTCTCATCGGCAGGTTTTGACGATGGAGTAGCACCTAGAATGGTTGTAGAAGTTTTGACTATATCTGCTGTTTTTTGCTGTAAGACATTTGGATTAGTTGCTGGAGCTAGAGATGTGAGCACTTTTGATCCCGCATTCTGAACAGCACTATTTGGTTGTGACATATTTGCTGATGTACTCGCAATTTCATGATTTGTTTTTTGTGATCTGGATGTCAGATGAGGTTTTGTTTGGTATGTAATTTCTATTTGAGGTTGTTTTTGAATATCTGCCAATTTATTCGACGATAATGCATTGTTTGTTTGTGATTTAAGTTGTGATGGTGTTGTACTCGTGTTGCTAGGAACATCTGTTGAAAAATGTCTTTCTTGGACGATTGGGTCTTTGATTTGTCCTGCATTTGCAGAATAATTTGGTACTTGTTGGACTATTGTGTTACTGATTTGTTGTGTATTAGTGTTTGGAGGGGCTGTTACAACAGGATTGTGCAGGGCCAACGGATTCTTGGTCTGTTCTGTATTTTGTGATGAATTCGTCTCATTCAATTTAGGTTCGCTTGCCTCTTTATTTGGCAACTGTACTTTTTTTGTAGTTATTGTTTCTGCTTTTACTTGAAGCGGTGGCTGTTCAACTTGAGTTTTTGTCTCTGTTATAATATTTTGAGTGCCTGTTTTAATAGTAGTTTCGATAGGTTGAGCACTCGTTGCTGATGTGGTCGATGTGGACGTTAAAAGGGTAAAATCCATGTATGGGAATCTCAACACTGCATAATCAGGGCATTCGATAGTTGAGTGATCAGCGAGCAAATGGAATTCGCAATTTTTGGTATCGACCTTCTCATACTCCAAAGCTATAGCTAAATGTGCACTTTTTGCATAAAAAATTAAATCACCTTCATTTGCTGTCAAAAAGACGGCTGCTCTTTGCTGTACATCCAATAACGAAAATCTAAAATGCGTTGACTCATCATATGCTATTGTTGATTGAAGAACCTCTTTAATTGTAGGAGGCATTCCATTCAAATATAATTCTGTAATTCTCTTTGTGTCATCCCCTAATTCATCAGCATATCTTGCAAACGCTGAGTTTGCTGCATAGATTGACTCTAATTCAGGTAAAAACCTGAATTTTGACAGAGTTGATTCAAGCGATATATTTCTCTTTGGATCATCAAAATTTGCCATGAGTCTTCTAACGACTTGCTTCCATGAAAGTTTTAATTTATATGATGATTGAAAAGTAAGATGAATCCACATGATTCTATCGGGATTATGAGAACTACAGGTGAATAGCAACTTTTTCCAATCTTCATCTATGTCCAATTGATTCTCTGTTGTTGATTTGGATTTGCAAAACTTTTCTAAAGCTAAGCAAAAGTCATACACACATTCAAATGGAGAAGTATTATACACTTTACTTTCGTTGGTATTATCATACTTCAGTTCGAACAAAAAGTTTGGTTTCAATTCTTCTTTCTGTATGTTGACTACCTCGTCTTTGACAATTGCATCTTCTTTGTCAGCTGTAGTTATATCTGCGATGGTATTGTTATCTGATCCTTGATCTTCCAAAGTTGAGCAACGTTGTTTAATTTCATTTCCAATCCTGCTGAAAGATGCTCTACTATGTAACTCTTCATCATCTTTGGGAAGTGATTCAGCCCATTTATCAAATAATTTAAAGATCTCTGCTGGGTTCTTTTCCTTGCTATTATTCTCCATTTATGATATATAAACTATTGTCTCTTACTGTAACTCTTTTGGATAAAATAAGCTTAAACGGTTGGATCAATTACAATTTAATTGTTTTACCAATTAACTTTAATTCAATTTAACGCGTACTGTATATTTAATTTGTAAGAAAATATTCAAACGGGTGTTTATAATAAGAAGTGATCTTTTTAATGAAGAAAGCTAAAAAAAAATATAACTGCAAAACTTCAGGTTTGTGACGGAGGCTATTTGACAGCTATAATATTGTGATAATGAGCCACTTGAATTATAGAATATGGTTGTTCTGAAGAATATATCATTCCGTATCATTGTTTCATAAAATGAAAAAGCTAGAAGAGTATGAATTCAGATATAGTAGATTGTATAGATGTCAAGGAATAAGGATATTAAGGCGATTGATAATTGGTTCAATTTTCAGCATAAATAGTTATATACTTTTGATATTATGTTAACTTTCGCATATAATGTCTAATTAGTAAGCCACGCTAACTTGCCGCAAACTTAGGAATGTTTATAAATGATTGCATAAATTTAATAAATTGAAAATAGGCCCGATTACCTCATTTGACTTTAACAAAATCCAATGCCATCATTATAAATTATTATGCCATCATAAAGCTCCTTCTTCTTATTGTAAAAAAAAAAACTAATGTAACTTGAATATTTAATTACGGAGACTGACTCAAAATTCGTGTCGCTTATGCTATGGCCTTTCTCTTTCATGTACCTAGGAGAATTATCATGACTCCAAATAAACTAACAGAAGAGCAAGGTGTCATATGATAGCAAAAGAAGCAAACGCGCTACAGCTACAGCTTTATCATTACCCTAATATGCCCTAAGATGCCTCTAACATGGCCGTATTAGAATTCGTATTAGGTAGCCCTAATATGGACGTCTTGGGGTACACACCAATACGTCTTATAAGACTGCTGGGTTAGTTACCCTAATACGCACCCTAATATTGCTGTACTAGGGTTGTGGAATATGTACATATTTATCCACTATACACTACGGGAAAAAAAGTGTAAAATGAGGTATAAACTACAACTTTTCTGAAAAAAACCACTATGATATTCGCTGCAAAAACTGTTTTATATGAAGATTATATTAGGAAGATAAAACTTTATAATAATTTTAAGTAAAAAAATAAATAAATGCAAATTTTAAAATTGCCAATTTTGCGTTTTTTCCTATAGTGATAGATCTCCATATTATCTGATTCTCCCCTAAAGTACCGTTGATATGAATAATAGACATTAAACTATCAAAGTTATTTATGTTAGTTCATACTAATATAAACTTTTTACCAAACTCTGTTCCTAACAATTTATATTAAAGACCAATCAACCTAATGTGGATTTAATTATACCATTATCATCAAGGACCCACGAACTCTATAAATATATCGATTAGCTACTATCAAGGAATGTATCTGCAAGGAATATTATTATTGGCTACATATGGATATAGAACAATTAACTAATCTCTCTGGTGGAAAATATATAAAATGGATATTTATTTACTATAATAGGGCTTTAGCTAGAATTTAATTTGATAATAAAACCCTACACTTATTTAGTTGAAGTCTTATTGTTTTTTTATGATTTTTTTTTGGTGAATATCTAAGGATATTTCACAAGGGTTCCTAAGACAGTATTGGATTCAGCCATTTTCATTTCCCTGATATGCCTCTAATACAGCCATACTAGACTTCTGTTATATTGTCTAATTGGATGATTATCATCTCTTTTCATCAAAATTGCGTATCTTTTCACTTGTTCATTAGCTTATTACCATCTCGTTTTATCAAATTACTTATTATTTAGTTATATTGTTGGCTTCTATTTACATTTTAGATGTAGTTGTTTACGTATTACTAGATTATATATACAGTGACCCGCAAAACTGTTTCAATGTTTTGAAAATTTGAACAAAAGTAACCATAGCTTTTTCAAATTCGGTCGGAGATACATGAAATTACTATTTTAAGTAATTTAACATATTTTAAGTAT